>JAOWBW010000331.1:1096098-1220581 GCA_026119855.1 Campanula takesimana
ATCCATCAACTAGAAAAAAATAATAAAAATACAATGTTTACTAAACAAATTCCCCTCCTAAGAATACCTTAATAATACCTGAAGTCAAACCAACACTACATGATCCTCTAAATGACTTAATGAATAAAATTAAAAACATTTAAAAGTAAAAGAAGAAACAAGTACAAGTACAAATATCCGAATGCTAACAGATTATAATGACAAAACCTCAGAGTCAGATACCTCTTCTAATAATGAATATAATTCTACTACAGAATCAGAAGAAGAAGAAAACTTAAATACAATTCCAATTCAAACAATGAGACATAATTTTTATAATAAAGACCCTGACGACTTAGAAATATTAAAAAACCCACAAAATCATACAATGCAAAAAACATTATGAATGGAACATTGACGGATTAAGTGAAATGGAAATAATAAATATTACAAAAGAAATGATAATAGTAGGAAATATATACAAATCTACAAATATACAGAACGTCAAGCAGTTGAAAACATTATATTAGGATTCACTGGTCAATTAAGGACTTGGTGGGATAAATTATTAGCACATCAAGTAAAAACACAAATTTAGAAGCTATAAAAGCAGACCAAGATGGACACCCAATATAGATGAAAATGGAAATCAAGCTCCTGCACAATTAATATACTAATATTTAATATTACAACTCACTTTATAGGAGACATAGATTTATATACTGAAAGGAATTCGGAAATATTACAAAACCTAAAATGCAGAAAACTAGAAACAATTTAAATGGTATAAAGAAAATTTTCTTAAAAGAGTTTTTAATCTTGCTGATCCAAATAATTATCATGGAAAGAAAATTTATTACTGGATTACCAGCATATTTTCCGAAAAAGTAAAAGACACGATAGAAAAAAAATATGGACAGATATCCTATGATAATCTACCTATGGAGACTTAATTACTTGCGTAAATATCACAGGATTAAGACTATGCCAGGACCAAAAACTACAAAACAAATTAAAAAAGGAAACTACTCAAACAAGAAAAGAGTTAGGACATGGTATCGTGAACAATGTGGTTTGATAAACTAAACTCTCCATACAAAAAGAAAAATTACACTCAACATAGAAGCCCATATTACAAAAATAGTAAATATAGGAGACAATATAGAAAAAACAAATAAAAACTATCAAAACAATCCCCCTGCTTATTACAATAAAAAAGCACATTTTCAGAAACGATACGACAATAATAAGAATAATACAAGATATAAAAAAAATCCTTTAGGCCTTTTAAACCATATAATAAAACCATAAAATGTTTTTTATGCAAAAAACCTGGTCATATCGCTAAAAATTGCCCACAAAAGACAAATACAACAAATCTGCCATAATTTAAAAATTAAAAGAAACAGAAGAAATATTACAAAACATAGATAATCTTGAATTATCCACAGATATTGATGAATATAACTCTTCTGATCAAACTGATACTAGTAATGATGATGAATGCCAATCCTGTAAAAGAGAGATATGTTTGTGTAATAATAAATTAAATACAATAGAACAATACGATGAGATATTAGAAAAAATTAAAGAAATAGATGAACCAACTATAAAAAGAAATTTCTAAAACAATTAGCCAAAACAATTAATGAAGAAAAACCAGACACATCTAAGCCCGCTCAATACGAAGATGTTATACAAATGTTCCAAAACAAAAAGAAACAAATTTCATCAGTAGACTTACAACATGAAATTAGAGAAATAAAAAAAGAAATAAAATTATTAAAACAAAGTAACTTAGATTTACAAAAAAACACAAAGGAAATAGAAACAAAATTAGCACTACAAGAAATTAAAAAACAAATACATTCAACCTACAATGATGAAGCTTCTACTTCTAAGGCTAATAAGAATTAGACAAACAATTTAAGAACCCTTTTGCTAAAAAATCTTCTTCGGAAACAAATACAGATTCCTCTACAGACACAGAAGAAAGTATATATGCTCTTACTCGAGTCAGATATCAAAAATGGTATGTACATATACATATGAAAATCAAAGATTTCGAATATAAAGGATTAGCCATGTTAGACTCAGGAGCAGATTTAAATTGTGTTGAACAGGAATAATACCAACAAAATATTTTATTAAAACAAAACAAAGTCTTTCAGCAGCCAATTCTTCAAAAAGAAGTAAAATACAAGATACCCGAAGCACATGTTTGCAATAATAGTATCTGCTTTAAAACAAGTCTTATGCTTGTAAAAATTTAAACACAAAAGTGATATTAGGAAATCCTTTTTTACAAATGTTATATCCCTTTTCAGTTTCACAAAGAGGAGTAGAATCAAGAATATTAGGACAAAAATTATATTTGATTTTTTATATCCTGTATCTAATAGTGATGTAAATAATTTACAAAAAACAGGAATCTCTAAATTAAATACTTTACAAAATCAAATGAAATTTCTTAAGGAAGAATTATTAAATATCAAAATTGAAGAAAAATTACAACTTCAACAAAACAAAGATATAATCTCTAAAAAATTAGAAAAATTTGAAAAAGACTTATGTTCTGACTTACCCACAGCTTTTTGGGAAAGGAAAAAACATGTAATAACACTACCATATGAAAAAGATTTTAATGAACAAACAATACCTACAAAAGCAAGACCTATACAAATGAATCAAGAATTATTAGAATATTGTAAAAAAGAAATCAAAGACTTACTCAATAAAAAATTAATTAGGAAGAGTAAATCACCTTGGTCATGCTCAGCATTCTATGTATCAAAAAATGCAGAAATAGAAAGAGGTGCACCAAGATTAGTAATTAATTACAAACCTTTAAACACTGCACTAAAATGGATTAGATATCCAATACCCAATAAACAAGATTTACTAAAACGATTACATGATGCATCTATATTTTCAAAATTTGATATGAAATCAGGATTTTGGCAAATACAAATAGCAGAAGAAGATAAATACAAACAGCTTTTACAGTACCCTTTGGACAATACGAATGGAATGTTATGCCTTTTGGATTAAAAAATGCACCAAGCGAATTTCAAAAAATAATGAATGAAATATTTAATCCATATACTTTTATTATTGTTTATATAGATGATGTTTTAGTATTTAGTAAAACTCTTGAACAACACGACAAACATTTAAACATATTTTATAAAACAATGATACGAAATGGCCTAGTTTATCAAAAACAAAAATAAAACTTTATCAAACAAAGATTAGGTTTTTAGGACATGAAATAACCAATAATACTTTAATACCAATACAAAGATCTATAGATTTTGCTGACAAATTCCCAGATGAGATAAAAGATAAAAATCAGTTACAAAGATTCCTAGGATCATTAAATTACATAGCAGATTTCTTTCCTAAATTAAGACAAATTTGTAAACCACTCTTTGATAGATTAAAAACAAATCCAAAACCGTGGACAAAAGAGCATACTAATGTAGTTAAACAAATTAAATTACATGTGAAAAGATTACCATGCTTAACTATATGTGACCCTAATGCCCCTAAGACAGTAGCCACTGATGCCTCAGACATAGGATATGGTGGAATATTAACTCAAAACATAGATGGAAAAGACCAAATAATAAGATATTATTCGGGAATATGGAACACAACACAAGCAAATTATTCTACAATAAAAAAGGAAATTCTTTCTATAGTTCTATGCATAACAAAATTTCAAGATGATCTACTTAATCAAAAATTTATAGTCAAAGTAGATTGCAAAGCTGCAAAAGATGTTTTACAAAAAGATGTAAAGAATTTAGCCGCAAAACAAATTTTTGCCAGATGGCAAGCCCTTTTATCAATATTTGATTTTGACATCGTTCATATTGCAGGCAAAGACAATTCAATTCCAGATTTCTTAACTAGAGAATTCCTACAAGGACATGGCAGACCTTCCACTAATAAATAACCAAATTTTTATACACATGGTAGACGTAATAGCTGGCTTAATAGAAACCTTGATAACATTGATTATTTGAACCATTTAGCTAGACAACTAAGAGATCTTAAATCTACAGATTTTCCTGGAACTTATGGAAATTATGAAAAAAGGATACACTTTATGTATGTACGTTTCATCATTAGTGATCTTGAGGAATACATAGAAAACGATGGAGTTTTCTACCATCAGAAAAGGATCGCAACAAATATGCTCATACAAGCAAAGGCTCTTTCCAGGAAAATGTGGAAGTTAATTAAAAATCTCCAATAAATTTCTCTCTTGTATTTTTATGTATTTCATATGTTTGTATTAGATAAAAATTCAATAAAAACAATCTTTATTGCAGGCAATGGCAAATTTAAATGAAGAAGACTTACTCTTTTCTGAACAATCATTTCAAGAATTAGAAAAATTAGAAAAGAGACTTTACTTATTTCACAAATAGAACAGGAACAAACTTGGGACCTTTTTATAAATGGAAATCGTATTCATTTAAATACTTCCAATTACATAAATTATTTATTACAAAAGTCCCCAATACTTCTAAAAGAATGTAGAAATTTTCACAAAAGAACCCTTTTCACAAAACTCAAATGCTTACATTTCACATACATGATTTACAAGAAGTCTTTGAAAATAAATCTGCCTCGTCTTTTTCAATACTTATCAAATCTGAAATCTCAACTTTTAAAAGACTCACAAAATGTATTTATCATGATCATTATCCTAATCTTGAGGATTTTTTGCATATGCCAGATTAAAATAGCCTCGAGACTATTGAAATCAATTGAAATCAATCCACCTACTAATATTCTCCCTGTTTAGAATGATTTCAGGAACTTCGCTCAAAGGAAAGGCCAAGAAAGAACAATCCATCATACAAATCAGACCTCTTACAAAATTCCCAAACTTTATACCTGATAGAATGCCAATTCAACCAAAACTAGAAAATAGGTTGCTACTCTTTCCCCAGATGCAAAACCATTCTCTCCCCCAATTTCAAAAGAAACATCATCCTCTCAAAAGACAGTTACTTACAAATCTGCCCTCAAAATAGAAAACCCTCAATCTTCTCAGCCCAATAGACAAATTGTTCCTAATCCTCACCCTAAACAAACACCACCCACAAATTATTTTTATAAAAATCATACCGATTCTATTTGTGTCCTAGAACCAGAAATTTATGAGATGACTGATAATTGGCATCCTTACCAAATATCACAATTTATTTTACCATCTTTGCACAATTATATCCTGATAATTTTACGAAAAACCAATTTTACTATGAAACCATTCTGACACAAACAAAATCCGCCACTTTTCAATATTCCACAGATCATGTTGATAACACGAAAATTCGTTATTGCAAAGTCAAAATTTTAAAATTCTGACTTTATCAGATTGGGGCCAAAAACCAAATGATTCTAGAGATTTACTAAATTCAAACAATTCAGCCAGATTTAATTATTATGATTATATCTTGGCTTGGTCAAGGGCCTTTTTAGACAAAACAAATCTTTTTCTCTTTCATACTTCTTATATTTTTGTCCAAATTTTTCTTATCCAACCCCTTATTGGTTTCATCAATGGTGGAAGTCTTTCGGCTTAGACAAATCAATTGTCCCTACAGATGTACAAATTGCCTTCGGCCAATGGTCAACAAAAGTTTCTTACCCAGAACAAATTTCTCAGACTCCTCTTTGGCCTTATTTTGTCATAATTTCAAGTCCCATGGATTCTTATGACCGAATTTGACTTAAGAGAGGAACAAATGTGTGACTGTATGACAGTACAAAAGTGTGAGTGTGTACAAAAAACAATCTTACCAATACTGATTCGAAAATACAAAATAAAATGGTGGACAAAACTGAAATTTCTCATTGCAATTCTGGAGCAGTGACAAAATACTTTCTTTCAAAACCAGAATATTGCAAAACAATTCCTCTCAAACAATCTCAACAAAATGAAGAGTTTTTAGCCAAGAAACAACAAAATTATGTCCCAGATGGCTAAATGTACAAATTCAACGGATTTGGAAAAACTAATGGTCCAACTTAGTGACGAAGGAAGTTCATCCTCGATGAATGAAGGGGATACTCAACCTAATGATGACTTCTACACACAACCAGACGATCTAGAATTAGATCTGTGAAGCTCAGCCGCCCGGCCCACCACTGGCCACAAATTTCAACAAAGCATCAGCCGCCCTGGCCCACCACTGGCCACAAATTCAACAAAGCATCAGCCGCCCTGGCCCACCACTGGCCACAAATTTCAACAAAGCATCAGCCGCCCTGGCCCACTGGCCACAATTTTCAAAAGAAGATTCCTCCTGCCCACCTGCAAGACAAAAATCGAGTAGTATATAAGAATGTTAACTCTCATTGTAAAAGCAGGCTCAATTTAGTTTCAGTTTTAAATTCTCTCTATATTTCTCTCTCTAAAAATCTATTGTAATCTCTCTCAACAATTGTACTCTCAACAATTTGCAAATACACAAAGTAAGTTTACTACTCCCGCCTCGAGTATTTATTGCTGCTTACAATTTACAATTTATTTTTTCAAAACAAAAACGTTACGAAAGGTGGAAACCACTAACCTTCCAGACCTACGGGTGACGGATAAACTGAGGTTGAACGAAAGCCTACGTATACGTATTTTCAAAAGTCAAAGTTACTGTAGCAAAAAAGTCAAATTTACTATTCACTATTCATGCGATATTATTTTGATTTTTCTATGTTATTTATTGTATTATCTTAATATGCATGCTTTTAAATCGGACCTTATATAAGGTTCTATTTTGTATTCGCCTAGTTTTCTTAATAGAATTATAAGAAGAGGATCAGGATCTACAAGTGATCAACAAACAGTTCAAATAGAAGAAGAAATAAATCTAGAAAGAAATATAGATTTATATAATCAACATCAATTAGATATATTAAATCCTAGAATATTGTATCAAACAGGAATATTAAACCTAAATACAACATTAATACGCAGTAGTAGAAAAGAAAGCCTTAGAGTAGTTGACAGAACTATTACAATAGATTTATTCTCACCAGAAACAATACAGAAAATCAAACAATCTGGAAAACATTTTGCACATATAGGATTAATAGTAATAGGCATTAAAGCTTTGGGAAGAAAAAACTTAGGAACAAAAATTATTAGCTCTAATATTAGACAAATCATGGAAAAAGGAATTAAAAAAGGCGATTATTTCAGGAATGGAAATAGACTTGAGCCAAAATACAGCTTTATTTTATTGTACACCAGGAATCTTAAAAGACATTAAAGACCTACAAAACATTAAAATAGCTCTCCAAACAAAAGGGTATGAAAATTATGAAGGAAATAATATTGTAATAAGTATTGGAACACTAGGAAAAGCTAGTAATAGAAGTGGAATGAAATACAAGGTTAACATTGAAGGAATAGTAAATACAATAGCTTCAAAATCAATACAAATGATAGATCCAATTAAAATAGACCCGGAAGAATTAGCAGGGTTAGAATGGTCATTAGACGACCTAAAAGAACAGTTAAGTTTTGGTTTAAAAAATGCCCCTTCAATTTTTCAAAGATTTATGGATAACATATTCTTAAAATATGAATTTTGCATGGTATATATAGATGACATTTTAGTAGCTAGTGAAACAATTAAAGAACACGAAAATCATTTAAAACAAGTGTTCAGCGAAATTAAAAATCATGGGATAGTAGTATCAAAAAAGAAAATGGAGCTCTTTAAAAGAAAGATATCCTTTTTAGGATTAGAAATAGGGAATGGAAAAATAGAATTACAACCCCATATTGCTACAAAAATCATAGAATTTCCAGAAAAATTAGAAAATTTAAAACAAATACAAGCCTTCTTAGGTTTAGTAAATTATGCTAGAAAATTTATTCCTAATTTATCAAAATTAGTAGGACCGTTATATAGTAAAACCACAAAAACGGACAAAGACATTTTAACAAGGAAGATATAAATTTAGTAAAAGAAATTAAAGAGGCAGTTAAAAAGATTAATGTCTTTTAAGATTCCTGGTGTACAATAAAATAAAGCTGTATTTTGGCTCAAGTCTATTTCCATTCCTGAAATAATCGCCTTTTTTAATTCCTTTTTCCATGATTTGTCTAATATTAGAGCTAATAATTTTGTTCCTAAGTTTTTTCTTCCCAAAGCTTTAATGCCTATTACTATTAATCCTATATGTGCAAAATGTTTTCCAGATTGTTTGATTTTCTGTATTGTTTCTGGTGAGAATAAATCTATTGTAATAGTTCTGTCAACTACTCTAAGGCTTTCTTCTCTACTACTGCGTATTAATGTTGTATTAAGGTCTATAGACTGATTCATTATCTGAATTTGTCATTTCTAAAGGTTCTATTTTGTATTCGCCTAGTTGTTCTACTAGGTTACTTCTTTCTGTATTTTTGTTTTTTTTGGGCATTTATTTGCTAATGTTTTTCATCGCCGCAAATAAAGCATTTACATTTTCTAGTCTGTGGTCTTTTACATACCTATTACCTGTGTAAGGTTTATATTCTCTTTTATATGTAGTACTTTTTCTTATGAATTTTCTTGTTGGTTTTTTATAATGACCGTAAGCCTGTGGTGTATATATAGCTGTTTTACAAAAGGCGTAAGCACTCTTTTTTAATTGTTCTTGTAGGGTTACCTCTTTGCATTTATCTTCTAGTATAGTAAATGTATATGTAATTCTAGGTCCTATTCCTAGATTCTTTTTATCACCAAATTGTTGTTTCCAAGATTCATGGATGTTTCGTCCTAAATCTCCGGGTAATTTAACAAAATATTTATCACAAAGGTCATCGTCCATAGCTTGACCTGTTTGTGAGAGTAACCTTGTAAAATCTAGTGTAAATTCATTTATGTATTTCATGTCAGCTATACTTAATTGTTCTAAGTTTCGAATAGCTGTATCTTGTATAAGAGTAGTGTTTTTAGCTGGGTCTACTCCTAGTATTAATGTTCTTATTTGACTTGTGAAATTATATGGGTTATCTCCTATGGCTTTTAATCTATTTATTTCATCTGGGTCTTGGGCTTTTTTACTTTCTAGTCCTGTTGACTTTTTTACTTTGATCATTTTTTATAAATTTAACTATTGCCTCACAATCTGTTCTAACTGTAAATTCTTTATTTAAGAAAATTTTAAATTTTTCTAAGGCATTTATCAAGGCTTGTATTTCATAATCTAAGCTAGTCCAATTTGATCCTGTTTTATTAAAGTTTCCGCTAGAATATGCGCAAACTTTTTCGTTATTTTTAGGTGAATATTTATTTGGTTTACAAAGGAGAACAGCTCCCCATCCTTCTTTACATCCATCTATTTCTATTATTATGTAATCAGTGACTAGGGGTAATTCTAACGGTTTAATCTTTTTAACTGCCTCTTTAATTTCTTTTACTAAATTTATATCTTCCTTGTTAAAATGTCTTTGTCCGTTTTTTGTGGTTTTACTATATAACGGTCCTACTAATTTTGATAAATTAGGAATAAATTTTCTAGCATAATTTACTAAACCTAAGTTTAAAAAAGAATTACCCTATAAATTAGTCACAAGAACTATAGAAGATAGATTAATGACAATCACACATTATGTAGATCCAAAAATCTTTTGATTTTACATATTCAGGACTAATGTTTACCTGGGGTATATCATATTTTAGACTATAATTTCATGAGAAATCTATAAATTGTATCCCTATTGGATCTACATAATGTGTGATTGTCATTAATCTATCTTCTATAGTTCTTGTGACTAATTTATAGGGTAATTCTTTTTTAAACTGTGTTGGCACCATACTATGTGATATTACGCTTTTAGTTGCTCCTGTATCTAATAATGCTGTAAGGTCTAAGTATTTTTGGTTATCTAACCATAGTCTACATTGTAGATTAATCATATTTGTAATATTTTTTGTTTGGATTAACGTATGTTCTGTAGACATATTAGTTAAATCTTCTTGTATTAAAGGTTCTCCTATCTTTTGTTTATTTTTGTACACTGTGTTTTCCATTCGTGAGACCCTATCCTCAATATTTTGTATATATATATATATGTATATATATATATATAGGTGCTCAAATGAGAACCGTAATTGTGAGAACCGTGAGAACCAAGCATAAACATTAGATTAGAATTAAAATCAAGGGTTCAGATTATAGATACATTGGATACACTTTGATACAGTACCTAAATTTTGATATTGCACTTGAATACAGTAGCTAAATAAGTACTGTATCCAAGTGTCACACTTGGATACAGTAGCTTAAATGACTAATCTATAATCTGGACACTTGATTTTGTATTTAATCAAACGGTTATGGTTGATTCTCACAGTTCTCATTTTCAGTGGTTCTCACTGAAGCGCGGTCTTTTATATATATATATAAAAGAATGAAAGACAAAATAAAACTAAAAAAGGAAAAAAAAAAAAAAATAGGAAGAACATTTTGGGTTTTAATAATGGAATGATCATTAAAGAAATAAGGAGATGGGACATCCTTGCACATGGGTTATGGTCAGATATGGAAGATACAAAAAATAGTAGGATCTTTAACATTTTTTTCTCATACTAATTAGGAGGAGCAAAGGCATCTTTGTATAGGTCCAACTACTTCTAGAAAAATGTTTAGATTAATTTAAGCTATTTTCCCATTGGTTATTTTCCTATTGTTTTTTATGTTTAGAATAATTTAAGCTATTTTCCCATTAATTATTTTTCTATTGTTTTTTATCTCTTTTCTGCCTGTTTCTAAAATTTGCATGTGGTGGGTTTGATCTTGGACTGGGTATTTCTACTTAGTGAGCTAAAAGTATCCATCAAGTACACCCACTGATTGCTAAATTTTCACTAAGACTTTTGATTGGCATACCCCCCTTAACTTTTTGGACTTTAATTTGTCATTTCTCCTAAATTTTATAAAACATGACCATTTTCCAGTGTCACATATACAGGGCCGACTCAAGAGAAGGGCAGTTAGGCACCCACTCAGGCCCACGATGATAAGGGCACTACTACATTTCTGAGCTAATGTAACATAGCTAATGAATCTAATGCAACGATCCGTGAGAATGGGGTTGCATTATCTCATCTATGCAACGCTTTGTTTGAGTTATTGGAAACTATGACCTAAGCGTTGCATTAAGTATTTTGGCGTTACATTAGATCCCTCTAATGCAATGGCTATATTACTAATGCAATGCATTCAATAACGCCATTGCATTAAGTTACTTGACGATGCATTATATCATTCTAATGCAATGGCTATATAACTAATGCAACCTTCAGTAACACTCTTACATTAAGCTACTTGTCGTCGCATTATATCCTTCTAAAAGTTTCAAATAAAAGTATAATAAAGAAATGAGAGACACGGACAATACCCTTTGATTATTATGTATATATGTATATATTTTTTATTTTTTTTTTGAAAACAGATAAATATTTTGGATTTTTTTTATATAGAAGTTTTTTTCAAAAAGTTATAAAAAAACTTTAGAAATAACTAAGCAAATGAAAGTATAATAAATGAACGAGGGACGGACTATTAACCTTTAAGTTTATTATATATATATGTGTGTATATATACATTTTTTTTAAATAGGAATAAATATTTTGGACTCTTTTTAGTATTAAAGCTTTTTGTTTTTTTCAAAAAGTTATAAAAAAAAAAAAAAAAAAGAGTTAGAAAATAACTAAACAAATGAAAGTTTACTAAAGGAATGAGGGACGGACAATACCCTTTAATTTTTATGTATATATGTATATTTTTTTTCTGAATAGAAATAATTATTTTGGACTTTTTTTAGTAATGATTTTTTTTTTCAAAAAAAATAAAACTAAGAAGCAAGGCAAAAACAAAGGAAATGAGTCAACCAAAAGTAGAGAGCGAATGATATAAATGTCCAAAACACTATTCATAAAGCAAGTGGGTGAAAATAAGTTAGGTAAGTAATGGTTTTTTTGTAATTAAATGAACTTTTTGAGGGAAAGCTCCTCCAAAGCACGATTCATTCTTTTCTATTTATGGAATAAAGAAACTAAGAACCGTAATAGGAACAATAATAAATTAAATAGTTTTTAAAAGGAAGATAACTAAAGTTCATATGTAGTGTCAACCATTCATTGGTTATTAAAGATTCACATGGATCATCCTAAAACTCTTATACTTCATCTGAGCCCTTTATTCAATACAAATCAATGGCTCTCATTTACCCAACTTTCTTAACTCATTACACCTATACCTACACCACAAAAATGTTTTACACCAATTCAAATCAGATCTAACTTCATTTCAGAAAACCCTACTACTATCTCTTCTTCATTCCCTCCATCCCCCACCCCTCTTCTCCTTCGTTACCACAACCACCAACAGATCGAAGAGCAGCCATGACCACCAAAAAGAGTCACCATGGCCACCAACAACATCTTCGTGTCTTCTTCGCCTTTCATCTACTCAGATCTGTTTTTTCTTCTTCTTCTTCTCTCTCTCTCTCTCTATTTCATTATTCAGATCTGTTTCTTCTTCTTCTTTCTCTTTCTATTTCATTACTCAGATCTGTTTCTTTCTCTCTATCTCTCTCTCTATATATATAGGGTTGAGAGAGCGTCGATCTCTCCCTAATTTTGATGTTGTGCTTTTTCTACCATTTAGTTTGCGATTGTGGATGGCGCACTACAACAAAAATAGTTATTTACAACGTTTTTTTAACAACATTTACAAAAAAAACCATTGTAATAAGGATATAATACAACGTTTAATCAACAAACATTGTAGTTTCTATTAAATAACAACGGTTCTATTAAAAAACGTTGTCAAATGTGAGAGGGACAATGTTCTGGGTTCAAACGTTGTAAAAAAGGACAACGTTTCAAAAATTAAACGTTGTAAAAAATTACATGTTACAACGTTTATATTAAATGTTGTAAATTTAATTAAGTATAATGTTTCTATTGAATTGGCTTAAATTAGAGAGAGAGAGAAAAAAAACAATTAAAAGTGAAAAAGTTAAACGGGGCGCCAAAAATTTCACTTCCCGCAAAGTATCAAATAAACTAAACTCTTTTTCCCAAAAAAAAAAAATCAACTCTGCCGCAACCCCTCTCTCTCTCTCTCTCTCTCTTTATCTCTTGCGCCCTAACCCTTCACCCTTCCACCAAATTGATTCTCCCAAATACTAATCTGAATCGACGATTACCGGTCCGTTAGAGCTGCGCATCAATTACACTCAAATATGGCTTCGATTTAGGCGTCGGAGGTTGGGAGTTGCACTCGACACTCGGGCTCTGCACAACGACAATGAGCTATTACAGTCTTCTCCCCTGACGGTCATCTCTTTCAGGTCGAGTACGCCCTTGAAGCCGTCCGGAAGGGAAACGCCGCCGTCAGTGTTGGTGGTACCGACACTGTTGTACTCGGCGTCGAGAAGAAGACCACCGTCAAGCTCCAAGACTCCAGTTTATTCCCCACTCTGTTCCTTTTTACAGCACAAACGAACACATATAGAGTCTGTTTTGGTCAAATGGGATTGTACTGTACTGTGAACTAGA
Source organism: Campanula takesimana (assembly GCA_026119855.1). NCBI lineage: Eukaryota > Viridiplantae > Streptophyta > Magnoliopsida > Asterales > Campanulaceae > Campanula > Campanula takesimana. The sequence goes on from JAOWBW010000331.1 coordinate 1,109,658, forward strand.
ACTAGGGTTTCGGTTATTCAAGCCTCAATTTTAGTGTTTTAGGAATTTCTTGGTATTCTTTGTGTTTGTATATTCAGTCCGGTAGAAACGTGAGTATATGATCTAGGTTTCTACTTTATTTTTCTGCTAATTACATGTATTTATTTTTCCAATTAGAGTTGGTGCATATGGTGCTAAATTGAAATACTGACAGAGCTGAAAATCTATTTTCCCCCCTAATTTGATAACTACCACTATTTCTTATAATATTGGATTTGATTCTGGTGATAGATCGGAGCACGCTTGACAACGGAGAGGACATCGCACCATCGTTCTCCACAACCAAAACAAAAAATGAACAACAAAACGGTATTGTCTCTTCCTAGCTCTAGCCCTTTCTTGAAATTGATTATCAACGACAAGAAATTAGGCTTTAATTGTTGTTGTTGTTGTTGTTGTTGTTGGAGGGTTTAGTTTGAATAAATTGTTGTTCTTGTTGTCGTATTTCTTTTTGGTACGAGCTGTGATTTTGACTTTATAGAAGTAATTGAAATAATAGCTTGATTACAAACTTTATTGCTACTGTTTTGGTTTGTTTCTACTATGACATGAGAACTTGATATTACTTGGTTTTTATTTCATAACTGTAATTATTTTCAGTAAATCTTGCATAAACCTTTTACTCTAGTCATATTAATTCTTTTTGTTGTTTTTGTGATATGTTCCCGACCCTCTCTTGTCAAACTACACTAATCTTATCGACTTTTGTAGTGCTCTTGATACTCTAGGTGAACTCGTAATTCTTATTCGATGGATAAAGCGTGGGTGAATATGCCAAGGTTTTATTCTAAGCTCAAAAGTGGTTTGGTACTTAGATGTCGTCTTGTGCTACCTATGTACGTAATATATATACTTTTGTTTGTAGGCCAAGTCCGGTATACATGGAAGGAGTAATAAAATTTGTAGCAGTAAGTTTGGGAAAGCTAGAAAATCCTTCCAAAATTCGATGTCCTTGTACTCGATGCAGAAATATGGATTATCAAACTAGTGATGAAGTAGTTTCACACTTGGTGATGTATGGGATGGATAAGACATACGACGTATGGATTTTTCACGGGGAAGAATGTCCTGGAACTTCCTCCAAAATGACATGTGATCGCGATGAATTATCGGATACATATAGGATGTTCGTTGATGCACGTAACGAGGAAGAGATTCCAAATTATAATGGAGCAATGGGCGATGAGGAGTTTTCAAAATTATTAGAAGATGCAAAAACTCCCTTGTATACGGGTTGTAGTGACTATACAAAGTTGACAGCCACAGTTTGAAGCTTTTTAAACATAAAGCTATTAATGGTATTTTTGATAAAGCATTTACCGAGCTTCTCAAAATCTTAGGTGACATGCTTCCACAGAAGAATGAACTTCCTAGTTCTACATATGCTGCTAAAAAGTTGCTTAAGACTTTGACTTGGGTTATGAAAAAATACATGCATGTCCTAACGATTGTGGTCTATTTAGAAAAGACTTGGCAGATCTAGACAACTGCCCGAGGTGTGGAAAATCCAGGTGGAAAATTATAGGAATAGGAGATGAGCGTAAAATCAAGGAGGGGGTACCAGCCAAGGTCTTGAGATACTTCCCTATAATTCCCAGATTTAGAAGGATGTTCAGATCAGCTGGGAATTCTGAGCAAATTTTGTGGCATAACAGTCATCGTAGTAAGGATAACAAGATGCGACATCCGGTTGACTCGCCTCAGTGGCAGTTTATTGATAGTAAATGGCCTAGTTTTTCATCTGATCCTCGGAACCTTAGGCTTGGACTTTCTACGGATGGATTTAATCCTTATCGTAATATAAGTTCTACACATAGTTGTTGGCCTGTGATGCTTGTTAACGACAACCTCCCCCCCCCCTTGGTTATGCATGAAAAGGGAAAATTTGATGCTAACATTGTTAATCCCTGGGCCAAAGCAACCAGGAAATGATATCGATGTATATTTGAGGCCATTGATTGAAGATTTAAAAGAGTTATGGATAAGTTGGGTTGAGGTGTACGATGCTTATATAAACCCCTTTTTAACTCCGCCAATGCGATTGCTATATAGCATTGCATTGCCGGTCCCAAGCCCAGATAAAGGAGGAGGGGGAAGGGAAAAATACCACTCATATATTCCCGTTAAAGGTAATGATCCACTCATGCATTCCTACTTTCTGCAAAGTACTCCTTTAAATATATCCATCTTATCAAAGTTCAATACAGGTTGATGATAGTTTATTATGCTCTGCTGGAGAGGCATCTCAGCGAAGTACAAGAGAAGATTGGGCAGAATGGATGAGGCTTTTGCACAATTGCAGGTAAGGCTAACTTTATTTAATCTCACATGCTTCTGGAATCTAGAATGTAACTCAAGTTTTTGTAGCCTTTTGTTGGGTGAGAGTTGTTTGCAGAATTTCAGGCCCTTATAATCTAGAATGTTTTCTTTTTTGGTAGAATTTCAGCTCAACATCAGAGATGGGCACAAGAGGAACAGGGCAAGTCTTGATGAACAAGGGTGGTGGTGGCGGTGGTGCTATTCTGGTAGCAATGGCCGGCGGTGGAGGAGGTGGGTGTTTGGGTAATGGGCATTTTGAGAACTGGGGAGATTCTAGAATGGCAGATCACAGCCAACAGATTGACACTTCCACAGATATTGACACTGATGACAAAAACCAGGTCTTCTTTATCTCTCTGTTTGTGTTGTTCTTGCAACTTATTTCAAATATTGTCTTTTGGTGAAATATATATATATATATATATATATATATATATATATATATATATATATATATATTTAATGTTCATGTTGGTATATCTAAAACCTGATTAGGCTCACATGATTCTCTTTTCGAATGGAATTGATGTTATAAGTCTTTTGGGTATTTAAGTTGAATCATTTGTTAGATAATCACTAAATTTGTCAAAGTGGGGATCTAATTGAAATTTGAGCTATTGTAATGTACTAAAGTTCAAATTTTTTTGGAGCTGATAACCAATATGCCTTTGATCTTTTGGTAAGAATGATTGATGACCCGTTCTGTTTGATTCTAGGGTAATCTTCACAATTATTTCAATGGGGTCTATTGATGATGAAGGAGATTTCTATGCTGGTCAAAGCTGATTATGTGTTTATTTATTGAAAATCAAAGCTTTTTACTTGTGACTGGGAATTTATCATGAGAAATTGAGCAAGTAGGTTCAACAATTAGTTCTGTAATGCCGTTAGTTTTGAAGTGTATAAGTTCGACTGATTAACTAAGGTCGTGATATTTTCTTGAATTAAAATATTAATGATCAGCAGTTGTTAGCTAAAATTCTTTCGAAGTTTCAAATAGTACCCAGACGATAGTAGTTTGAAAAACAAACTTACTGGTAAGTTGTTTCCCCTTTATACTGATTCTTTTGGTGTTGATTTTGTTTTTCTGGTGATAGTTATTGAATATTTGTTTTATACTAGTAAGGGCCTGAAATTCTGTACAATTGTGATTGATGTTCTAAATTTCTGAATGAATCGTCGAGTTGTTGTTGGTTATCGTTAGTATGTAAATAGACCTGCTCAAGTTTTGGTCATCTAGATTGCTGTTCTAAATTTTTTACTCTTAGTCACCACTTCAGAGTGTGCTAGAAAGATTCAGCTTGTGTAAATGAAGTTTTTTTTTTTTTTTTTGAAAATGTACACAATGTGCTGTCAGACTCGTTGCTTCAAATATCATGACATGGCCATATATGTAACATATACACAAACTAATGGCTACTTATTTCCGTTTTGGTGTCCCATATTAATGGCTACTTACTCGAGATGTTTTATTTTCTCTCCCAAACTAATAGCTACTTATTTCCGTTTTGCAGTTAAATAACCTGGAATGGAACAAAACATAAGTGTAATTATAAGCAACAAATATATTTATTGCCTTTAGAATTGCAACCTAGAATTACTGAAGTGCCCTTTAGGATTGATTTTGGCGATTCTTCTTCTTCCTTATCATCTTCAGCAACCTCACAAATGGGACCAAGTTCTTCCAAATCTGCAATCACCTTTGCAACGTACTGTAATAACCAGGTTATTACAGTACGTTACAAGGGTGATTGCAGATTTGGAAGAACTTGGTCCCGTTTTGTGAGGTTGCTGACGATGATAAGGAAGAAGACAAAGAATCTCTAAAATCAATCCTAATGGGCACTTCAGTAATTCTACGTTGCAATTCTAAAGGCAATAAATATGCTTGAAAAATATGTTGCTTATAATTATGCTACCAGCAGATGGAGTGTTATATGCAAAGGCATCAATTTTTCTACAGGTATTCTTTGCCAATTTTGACTTTTTTTAATAGCTACCATATTAATTTTGGGGTAGAGTAGCTTAGGCAAATTAATGGGATTGTCAGTTGTGTTTTCTTGAGAGAAAGAGAGGGAGAGGATGTTTGTTTGCTGTTTTGGTCTGAATGAAGTGGCGACAGTAGTGTGTTATGGTGATGGTGGCATCCAGTGGTTGTGGTGTTGGCGGCAACGAGTTTTTTTGTTGTTGTATTGGTGTTGCTATCATTTTTTTTTGTAACACCATATGGGGGCAACCAAATGTTTTTCACTGTTTACCCTTAAATATTAGTGCCTTTTCCATCATTTCCGATGGAGCCAAAGACTCACTATTTTTTGGCTTGGGAATATGATGGAATAAAGCAAAATGGGTCACTAAACTGTCTGCCCTTCTTTGTGATGAAGCAGCATTCAGTCCATGCAATTTTCGACGCAATTTTCATCACTTGAATTTTTAAACTAAAAGTGTCACTTTGGTTAGACTTCAACTTGAATTTTTAATTCAGAAATGTGTTGGCACGCACAATCTTGCCTATGCATATTTTTTTTCTTATATGACTTCAACATTTTATTTTTTTCTCTCTTAATACTCCCTTCTTTGGTCTTTGTTTGGGAGGTTAAAACTAAAGAACAGAGCTGTTCACATATTCAATTCAACTAGTTTGAGCCATAACAAAGCTTCGATTTATATTTTTCTGGTTTTGTTAGCTTCATAAGGCGATGCTAAGTTTAGGATCATAAGGTTTAATTCAGCCTTGCATTTTCAGGTCCAGGTTGTTCGTCAATTGGTGGAGGTGCCTTCACAGAGTTGGGTCCTTTCTTTCCTAAAGGCGATGGACGTGGCCTAAGTAGAAATTCCAAATCATGGAATAAAGGTAGGCCCAAATACCCCATACACTCCTTCCGTCCCAAATTGAATGTCCAAAGAAAATTTGGATATTTACTTTGGGGCAAAGGTAGTATTAATTACCATTAATCATTGTCCATCCATTATGCTACAATGAAACTGTCAGACACAATATTGCAATATTTTAGTGAAGCTTAATCGTCCTTACCTTTTTTTTTCTTTTTTTTTTTTTTTTTTGCAGCCATAGATATGCACATCTTCCTGATGAATTGGTATGAGAAGTTTCCAGCGTACAAATACAGAGGCTTGTATCTTACTGGGGAAAGCTATGCTGGTATGAACCTAGTAGTTGAAGTAGCAAGCCTCGTCAAATTTATTATTCAAACAAAATTTTATGGAGTTTGGTTTATACATTTTGAATCACTTGAAATGTAGAACCCCGGAACAAAAGATGTTTTCAATCAATGCTGGCAGCAAAACAAAATTTAAATCGGTTAATGAATTCCACATCCAACGATGATTTCATTCTGAACCGACTTCCCATATTAGGAAGTTTGTTATCAATTAGTCTAAACGTGTAGCAGTACGGATTTGATAATATTTCTTTAAAGTATATACTGAGTTCCTACTCCCTCATTTGTTCCCAAATTAGTGGCATTTTGTTTTAACATAATGTAGTTAGATTAAGGAAACTTAGTTGTTCATATGCATATATACCCTTACTATCCATATTATATCATCACAAATTTTCACATTAGGACATAATAAATGGGTAGGGGTACAATCTTGCCTATGCATATCACAGGCAGAGTATATGGTAGCTATTAACTTGGTCATTCTTGTATTTGCAGGAGTCTGTTAAGACCAAGCACCCACAACTTCACTATGAGTCAAAATTATACATGATTCTTCAGGGAGGTGGTGAGTTTATCTACTCTGTTCAGTGAGTTTATCTACTCTGTTCATCATTCTCCCCTCGCCTTTCGTTCTTGATTGGATTTAAGGTCCATGGTGAAACTAAATGGAGCTCCTTTGCATTTTTATATTGGATGCAGCAGGTTCCCTCACCTCAAATGGTTTGGAGTTGAAGGCGAATATAATGCCATGGTCATTGACCTCTTCTTGGACCAAGTTTAGAAGACTTGTTCAACTATTGTAATAGGAAGTTCACACTTAAAAATGTTTTGATGCTTGCAGATCAGTTAGTACGTATTATCATAGTATCTGTTCTTGGTTCTTACATTTGGCTTGTTGTATAACTACTATTTTTAATTTATGTTATTTATGAAATTTCTCTATCTCCGAAAGTCGTCTTTCGGTATTTGTCAATTTGTTTTATGGTTTCAACTAAAATTAGTGGTGGTGGTGGGTGGGGGCAGGGGCGCGGGGGCGGGAGAGGTGGTGGGGAGGAAAATAAAATAATTTTTTTTTCTTGACTATCACAACGATTTTAAAACGTTGTCCTATTTAAATTTACCACGTTTGAGTAAAGGTTGTAGAAAGAGATCTACAACGTTTAACAAAAAGGTTGTAGAAAGATATCTACAACCTTAAATATAAACGTTGTAGAAATAGATCTACAACGTTTAATAAAAACGTTGTAGAAAGATATCTACAACGTTAAATATAAACGTTGTAGAAAGATCTACAACTTTTAATATAAATGTTGTTGAAAAATATTACAACGTTTATAAAAACGTTGTTGTCAGTTTATCACAACGTTTAGCTTAAGCTTGTAAAAAGTGATTTTACAACGTTCAAACGTTGTAGAAAAACGTGCATTACAACGTTTACTGAAACGATGTAAAGTAATGTTACAACGTTTCAAACGTTGTAGAAAACTCGTAGTACAACGTTTACCAAACGTTGTAGTAGAATGGGACCTATTACAACGTCGGTTGTAACAACGTTTAGCCAAACGTTGTAAAACATCTATTACAACATTTTTCGAACGTTGTTAATGAGTGTTTTTGTTGTAGTGGCGGTTGTGGACATTAGCGGTGGTTTTGAATGTTGGTGGTGTGTGTAGTGGTTGTGAATGGTTGTGGTTATGAACGGTGGTGGTGGTATACAGTTGGGTTAATGAACGGTCATGGTGGTAGACAACGGTGGTGGTGGTGGTGATTGGTGTTGGGAAGATGGTGAGAACTAATGGTGGAGACACTACAAGAAAAGATGGATTAGGCGATGGCTTTGTGCGATGGCACACGGGTCCATCGCAGTAAACATGGTATATGCGAGGGCGGCAGCAATCGCAAATCAATAATCCCAAAACTAGACGCGGCAACCTCAAAATTTTCGCGGTTTTCTATGGCGGGAGGAATATGAGTATATGCGACTTTAATTAAAAGGTAATGGGATTGTCAATCGCATAACTTAAAAAATAATAAATGTTTTTAAAAATAAATAAAAGATTTTATTTCTAGTTAAAAAAGGAAAAAAAACAATCGCAAATAGGGAAGGGCAGATTTTTTTCCAAATAATTCTCTTTTAAATCATTATCTACCTAAATGACATTTGGGAAACTTTATATACCAAAATGACAATTTTTTGTGAAATCGGCATTGGCATTGCCGACTTTGGGGTGAAGTCGGCACTACCAATGCCGACTTTAGGTTAAGCAAAAATCCGGATTAGGGTTTAAAGGGTCAAAGTGGGTTAAAGTGGGTCAAAGTGGGAATATTTTGGGAGTCTGCAATTTGGCAGAAATCGGCAATGGGAATGCCGTTTTCTGGTGAAGTCGGCACTCCCAATTCCGACTTCACCTCCAGACATTCTTCATAAATCGGCAGCCTCCTTCCCCCTCAAACCCTACCTCCCATTCCCCCATCAACCTTCAACCTTCGTTCCATCACTGTCTTCTCTGCATCTCAGTGTCCCTTTGGTCAGAAAATTAATTTGTGTTGGGAATCTTGTCACAATTTCCACATTATAAGGTTAGTGCTATCATATTTAGTGATTTTCTTTTATATAATTTGTATTTTAATTATCTTTTTCGATGAAATTAGAATATGTTAATTTGTTGAGTTTATAATATACATGTTAATTTGCTTATGTGATTATGAATTAATTTAACAAAAAGCTATTTATTAAAAGTTGATGAAAATTCACATTATCGACTGAATTTCGTTAGAAAGTTAACAAAAATGGCCATTTTCTGTTAGAATATTAACTGATAATACATGTTAATTTGCTTATGTGATTTTATATTAATTTAACAATAATCTATTTATTAAAAGTTGATGAACTTCACATTATCATCCGAATTTCGTTGGAAAGTTAACAAAAACGCCTACTTTCCGTTAGAAACTTAACTAAACTGTCCGAAATTTAACAGGTTTTGCGTTTTTCTGTTAAATATTTAACAAACAGCCCCTCTTTTTATCAAAAATCCCATTTTCTGTCAAAAAGTTAAGTAAACTGTCAGAAAAGAGGCCTTTTTCAGTTAAATATTTAACGGACCAGCCTCTTTTTTAAACGAATTTTAGTTTAATAGTTTTGTTGTTTGTTTCAGATGGACCAATATCATGATAACCAAGCATTTGTTGATCCCGGGCCGTTAGACGACTCCGTATTAAAATGGCAAGATAAACACCGGTCACGTTATATTTGGGCTCAACAAGAAGTTGAGAATATTAGATTTAGGCGCGGTCCGGAACCTATCATGATAACCAAGCATTTGTTGATCCCGGGCCGTTAGACGACTCCGTATTAAAATGGCAAGATAAACACCGGTCACGTTATATTTGGGCTCAACAAGAAGTTGAGAATATTAGATTTAGGCGCGGTCCGGAACCTCCTAAAAACTTGGATGTTAGGATTCAGAGTAAACTTTTAGATGTTGGGTTTTACGGTGTTTATAAACTAGGTTTTTTCAAATATGATTGGCATTTGTTAGAGGCTTTGGTTGAGAGATGGCGTCCACAGACGCACACATTTCATTTGCCAGTTGGGGAGATGACCATCACCCTTCAGGATGTTGGAATTTTATGTGGCCTTCCTATAGACGGGGATCCTGTGATTAGTTCCCAAACCCATATGCAAAAATTGGAATGGGTTCAATTATGCCACGAATTACTAGGGATTGAACCACATGATGGCGTATTGAAGGGTGGTAGATTGTCTATTAAATGGATTATAGACGAACTGACTCAGTGGGATGAGCTTCCTGCAAATGCCCCGCCCGAATTGGTTAACCAGTATACTCGGGCATATATTTTGATATGCATAGGGTCACATTTAATGCCGGATACGAGTAATGTCTTGGTGAAACTCATGTACCTCCCACTGCTTAGGGACGTTGACACGATCGGGAACTACAGTTGGGGTAGTGCAATGTTAGCCTTTTTATATCGGGACTTGTGTGTAGCGACAAAGCCCGATGCGAAAAGTTGTGCTGGATTCTTAACAATTGTACAGGTATGCCAATTATATTTTCTTATATTATTGTAGTGAAGAAAATATGTTTTGTACGTGACACAAATTTTTTTCTTTATGTTATTTTTTTTTAGCTTTGGGTTTGGGAACGGTTGTTGCGTTTACGACCCGTAAGGACACGTGGAGATGTCATTCTTCAGGATGCATTATCCCCATATGGTTGCAGGTATTCTAAAATAAATTAAATTTAAGTCCACATAATATTCTATGTACTTAATTTTTATTATTACACATTAATTTGTATGCCAAATTGCTCCATATGTAGGTGGCAATGTCCTTTATCATATACGCATCTTACCGTCCACAACTTGCGTGGATACCAGGATCAGCTGGCGTATTTGAATGACGATCAGGTTGAGTGGCAGCCGTACTTAAATGTCCAGGGTCCACCATATTGCTTCCAGGGACAGGCTATATGGAGAGCGAAGGTGCCCCTCATTTGCTTTGATAGGGTTGAGTGGCACCTTCCCGATCGAGTAATGAGGCAGTTCGGGATGTTACAGAATATCCCTGACCCACATGACACGAGTGATTACCTGCATGGACTAGATCGACGAGGTCGGTCAGAGGTTAATTGGCCTGAATTCCACATAGTTCCCATCGGAATGTGGAATCAACGGGCTAATTTGGTGGTGGCTGGGCAATATGGTACCGAGGATGTAGATTACACACATTACTATATATTATGGTACCATAGGATTACACGGTTATTGATCCAAAATCCGAATTCTATAGAGGATGAGGGGTACAGGGCGCATGCTAGTCGTTATGAGGGTTTGGTAAGCTAAATAGTACATATTTACTTTAGTTCATTTTTATTTGTTCACAATTTATCTTATCGTTATAATTTATTCCTTTTTTGTTATTTTCAACAGATTCAAAACCTTCAGCGTGCATACATATCCAACGAGAATGCCATATCTGAGGTAGAGGGATACGGCATACGCTCACAAAACCTATATGTTACCCGTGGTGTCATCAGACAATCCTTATCATCTATTAGACAGCAGAAACGACTGGATGCCCTCCAACCTCCTCCACCACCAATAGATCGTGTTCAAGGGGTGCCACCGAGACGAAATCGGGTTCGTAGACGTGCTCAACACGTGCAGGATGATCCAGAGGTACATGTTGAAGAGGCAGTGAATGAGGGGGACAATGACGAGGAAGGGAATGATGAGGGCGGAGATAACGAGGATCCAAACACATTTACAGGACATGACGCTTTCTCCCAGGCAGGAAACTATGGATTCTCTCATACACAGATGGATTATACTCCAACTCCCCCGCCAAATTTTGGTTTTACATCATATGGTTCGGAGAGTGGGAGTGGAAGTCGAAGAAGAAGCGTTGACTATGCTCCAAGTCGACCTCTAGGGACGGGTTTCACATCGTATGCTTCTGGGAGTGGGAGTGGAAGGCGAAGCTTTCAAATGGATTATACTCCAACTTTACCTCCGATGTCGCTTCCGGAGGCTACACCTTTTGGTCACATAGACCCAACTCAGGAACCATCGCCATCTCGTCAAACTAACACATCACGAATAGGTCGTGTAATTTCTCGCCTTATGCCTAGGAGAGGTGGAAGGCCACATAATCCTCCTAACAATTACACCCCATCTGCATATCCCTGATGGATTTCCTATTTGACCGGGATGTGGTCAATAACTATTTGGATTGATGTAGTATTTATATGTATATAAATAAAATGGATATTTTGTGGAATTTTTGGAATAAATTTAGACCCTAAATATTGACATGGAATTTCATCACAAAAAATCAAACAAAGAAGGATTTACATAAACATCTCAAATAAATTTATCAGAACTGTCAAAAACGGCACTACCAATACCGTTTTTATCAGAACTGTCAAAAACGGCACTACCAATACCGTTTTTATCAGAATACTTACCCTTTAAAAGGCTTGGTGACCTCAAAAACAAATTCATCCATTTCTCATCCATCTCTCTCAAAACTAATCTCTCTCAAAAATTTCTAACTGTCATAATGGATCCATCGCTCCCCCGCTGGTATCGTGGCAAACAACCTCTTTATGGTAATCCCGTTCAACACTCCGATGCTCAATCTAATCTCTCTCAAATCGAACGAGAGTTAGAATCTCCACTGCCTCGTATCATACCTGGTCCCGCTGGTATTGCAGCAGAGGCCGTGCGGCGGCATCACTCCGGAAAAGCTCATGTCTCTCAGGATACACCCCAGTCGACCCAAGAGGCCATAAGGAGAAAGCTTGAAGAGCCGGAGGAGGATGAAGATTTCCAGCGCAAACCATGGCTTTCTGCAATGGATTATCTCACTGCAGAGGGTACATATTTCCCGTTGAGAACGATCAAGGAGAAATGCAAACAACATGACAGGGTGGAACAGGTATAATATTTTACATTAATTATAGTTAAGGTTGATATTTAAAAATAATTGGTCGTTATGTTTTTGTTTTATTAGGTTGTTGTTGTGGTGAAGGAGTGCAAACCAACTGGTTATGGCTCTGTTTCGGTGACTTTGAAGGATCCGACTGACACAATTGAAGCTTTCATTGCTGACAATACGCTCAGGTATGAAAGTGACATAGGTGTTGGTGCTGTTCTAATACTTAATCAGGTATGAAATATTTCACTTAACATTACACTCCCTAAGGATATATTCCTTAACATTTTGTTCTAAATGTTTTGTTTTGTTGATCTATTAGGTTGTTGTCTTTGCCGTCACACGCTCCAAAAAACTACTTAACATTACACTTTCTAATGTTTCTAAGGTCTTCCCTAAAGATTGTTAAGTTAATGTGTTGGACATGTAATATATGGATTTGTGTCGGATTTACTACCTACCGGGATTTATGTAATATTTTCCTATGTGACCGGGCTGTGGTCACTGAATTTATTTGATTTTTGTTATATTTCCTATGTGACCGGGATGTGGTCACTGAATTTATTTATTTATGTAATATTTTCCTATGTGACCGGGATGTGGTCACTGAATTTATTTATTTATGTAATATATTCCTATGTGACCGGGTTGTGGTCACTGAATTTATTTGATTTTTGTTATATTTCCTATGTGACCGGGACAACAAATAAAAAACATTCACGAATAGTTAAATATATCACAAGTTCAAATATAATAACATCCACAAATACTTAAATATATTACAAGTTCAAAGTTCAAATAAAACAAACATTCACGAATAGTTAAACAAACATATTACAAGTACTAGAAAATAACATTTAATCTTCCTCCCTAAGAGTTGGACATCTTCTTTTAGTGTGACCTTCTACCTTGCATATCCCGCAACGAAACTTCCTTTTCTCCACCTGCCAATCCATCCTATTTCTAATCCGCCTTGATTTAGGTCTTCCTTGCTTCTTATCACGACGGTGCATCGGGTTAGGATAAAAACTTGGGACAAGATGATCTACATTCCAATAAGCCTCGTCATGGATCGGATTAAAAGTGCCCCTCCATGTATTGTAGTACGCCTCAAGACTGTAAAAGAAATCAACATAATTCAAACCGTCAATATGTTGGGCTTTGAAGCAGGCAAGAGCATGCGAACAAGGGTAATGATATTGCACCCATTTGCCACAAGTGCATTTTCGAGGACCCAATTCCACCACTTGAACCCTTCCAACCCTTTCACCGCGTCTCCCCGTTGTCACTTGATAAACACCTGATGCAGTATTGTTAAATCTTCTAACATTATGATACCCAGCCTTCTTCAAGTTGAAGTCATACTTTTGTTGGACCCTTTGACTGAATAGTAGTCTCGCATTTACGTTGGGGTTACCAGGATACCCCCCTAAAGCCCTTATTGATCCCGAGAGTCTACTTTGAAAGTATTCCACACACCTATAGAAGGCCATCTCAACAATACCTGAAACAGGCATCCCACGCGCTCCTTTTATGACACCATTAAAAACCTCAGACAAATTGGTAGTCTTAATTCCGTACCTATATCCACCATCATGCGCCATTGACCACTTTTTAACATCCAAAAACTCAAACCATTTAACTGCCTCGCGATTGATGATACGAATCTGAGCCAAGTAATTTTTCATCTTCCGTTCCTGGGTGGCGCTAACAGCACGCCAAAAAAGATCTTTTAAGCCAACACCCTTATGAGCATAAAGGAAATTAGCTCGTAAATGCAACATGCACCACCTGTGCACAACATCTCGTGGCCATCCGTTTTCTCCCACAGTGGCAAGGATCCCATTATGGCGATCAGATATCAAACAAACTTTACAACCCCTAATAACATGTCGGCAAACAAGATGTAAGAACCAAGACCAGTTTTCATGGTCCTCTTTTTCAACAAGAGCAAAAGCAAGTGGAAGTATACTATCATTCGCATCAACACCCATAGCAATAAGTATTACCCCTTTATATCTTCCATGCAAGAATGTGCCATCAACAGAAATGACAGGACGGCAATGAGAGAATGCTTCCAAAAAAGGGCCAAATGCCCAGAACACGCGGTCAAAAGAACCTGGAGGACCAGCGTCAGGACGGCTAGAAAACTGCACAATGGTTGAAGGGTTCCACTTTTGAATAGCTGCTAACAAACGTGACAACTTTCTATAAGATTCGTCCCAATCCCCATATGCTTGAGCGATGGCTTTTTGTTTACCACACCATGCCTTCCGATATGAAACATCCTTACCGTACATTGATTTTATATTTATCATGATAACCTTAATCTTGTACTCTGGATCAGCCTTGACAAGATCGAAAACTTCTCGTCCTATAAACTTAGCATCTAAATTAGGATGATTGCCGCTAACATCTGAAGCCAAGCAAGAATGTGGACCCTTGTACTTAGTTACTTCCCAGTACCCACCTTTCTTCAGACTCACATTCACATAGAAATTGCAGGGGAAATCTTTCACCAAACACTCAATAGCCCACTTTTGCGGTGTGCTCTTTCTCACCTTGAACCTCAAATTCTTCATAATATGGTACTTCTTTATTTGGTACTGCACATCAATCTTCTCTGCGAAGCGAATTCCTTTGGCGATTCCATCACTCTCCGCATTCCATTCTGCAAACTTGTATTCACTATTATCATAATTCTCTGACCTTTCACCAATATCACGGTAAAATGGATAGTCTGCTCTCCCATACATTTGATTATGCGGTTCACCTTGAAAAGTAACCATGTGTGCTCCTACATCACCACCTTCCCCATCATCACCCTCATTCTCGCTATCAGTTGGACTCGAACAATCTTCATATCCAGAATCAACATCAGAACTTATTGCAAGGATATGACCTTCATAGTCTGAGTCATCATCATTTTCACGTTCCTCTACCTCTTCCCCTTCCCCTTCCACTTCTGCTTCCAATTCCGGTTCTACTTCCGGTTCCACTTCCGGTTCCACTTCCCCATGTGTTTCAAAACCACCAGTATATCTCTCAAGGTAGTTAACATTATTATCAAAAACTAAAAAATCCATGATAATATACAACTGCAAGCTACCTACCCCACCTAATTGAGCAGAAACATCAAACATGACTTTCATACACATATCATTCTCGACTTCAAACGGAATGTAACTTGCAAACCCATTACCCATCATATGAGGATATCTACAAATAACTTTCAACTTAGCATCTCTTGGATCTATATCAATTTTCTTATATAACTTCCTAATCAATTTTTCGTAACCCCAACGAGTTTTTGCCCTAAGTGGAAATTTCGGCCCCTGTTCAAGATTACTATCTGCAAACGGGTGTTCATCATCTCCTCCCCAGTAGCACATGAAAATAAGTGGAAGTCCACTCATATTTTCCCCTAAACAAATTAATTCAACAGTCAAAATATATATAAAAAAATGCAACAAATAACATCATTAAAATTTGTTACATTAAGAAAATTTCTTGATCTTCAAAAATTTATATGAAATGTCAAAAATTTAACTGAAATATGCATGGAAATTTAACTGAAATGTCAAAAATTTAACTGAAATTGTAAGAAATGTTAACAAAATAACAGTAAAAAATTGTTAATGTAATACATTAAGAAAGTGTAAATCATATATGCATGGAAATTGTAAGAAATGTTAACAAAATAACAGTCAAAAATTTAACTGAAATGTCAAAAATTTAACTGAAATATCAAAAATTTAACGAGTTTTGCGTTGGATGTTAAATGTTTAAAGGACAACACATCTTTTTTTTTTTTTTTTACTGAATTATAGTTTAATAACTCTAGTTTGCATTCACATTATACAAAAAAAAACATATAACAAAGATTAAAATGTACCTTAGATGCTTGAATCAAATTCACCAAATACAACTTTTGAGCTTTCAACTTGAAAGGGAGAGAAAAAAAAAATGAAAGATGAGAATCAGATATTAGAGAAGTTTGTGTTTTGAATATAAAACGAGTGAAAACTTCTGAAACCAGTTGCGGGTGTTTTATGGAGGCCTAAAGTCGGCATCCACAATGCCGACTTCAGAAAACCCTAGTCAAAGTCGGCATTCCCATTGCCGATTTCTGCCAAATTGCAGACTCCCAAAATATTCCCACTTTGACCCACTTTAACCCACTTTGACCCTTTAAACCCTAATCCGGATTTTTGCTTAACCTAAAGTCGGCATTGATAGTGCCGACTTCACCCCAAAGTCGGCAATGCCAATGCCGATTTCACAAAAAATGGTCATTTTGGTATATAAAATTTCCCAAATATCATTTAGGTAGATAATGATTTAAAAGAGAATTATTTAGAAAAAAAATGGGGAAGGGCAATCACAAGGGCAGGGATTAGAAAAAGCAAACACGATCAAAATCTACCTCTCTTATCCCACTTTCTTTTTCAACCCCCTCTCTCAAAAAGAAAAAGCCGCAGCTTCACCGTCTCCATGGAGTCCTAATCGTTTTTGGTTCTCCTCCAGCAGCAATTGCAGGTGATGTCTCACTCTATTCCTTTCTCTATTCTACCAATCTCTTTGCTAATTGTTTTGATGGCTGTATATTGTAAAACCCCTATTTAACCCTAATGTCGATCTTTGTTTTTCTTTGTCTGTTCCCGTCTCCATATTGTTCTTTTTTGTGATTTCTCATTTTTCATGTAGAGATTGAGTATATTCCTTGTCAATTTCGTGCTTTCTATGCTTGTGTTTTGGTGTGTGCGTGAGTTCCTGAATATTTAGTGTATGTGCATATGTGCGATGATGTTGTGTGTGTAAAAATCTCTAGTTTCCCAAACCGTAATTTCAATCTGTGTTTATTCTTTGTAAAATCCCCAATTTTCCTAACCCTAAACCCCTCTCCTTTTGTTACAATCGTTACATTTTTTCAATCCCTCCCATCAATCTCTTTTTTGGGTACATATATTTTTATTTACTTTCATTAAGCCTGGAAAATAAATTCATTATATCTCTATGATTATATCTTTCAAGTCCATCAATTTCTGGTTTGCTTAATCTTTTGTTCAAATGTGATGTTACTGAGGTCTCTGTGATGTTACTGCCCTTGTGAATGACTATAGTGTTTCAGTGTGCCCATTTTCATGATAATGGTCGCTTTTTTTAGGCAAGTTTAAGGCTTCTGGTTCTATTCTAGTATGTCACTTTAAAAATAATCACTTGCCCCTTCAAGTACTTGTTGTTGTTGTTAAATTTTGTTTCTCAAGTTTTTGAGATTTTTTTGTGGGTTTATTTTTTAATGCTTAGAAGATATTGGAGTTTGGTGATTTGGTTATACTATTGCTCTGATTTGTTAGTGAACATGTTTTTTTTATTAAGGTGTTGTTACTGCCTTTCTCTGATATGCAGTTATTTTTGTTCATTTGTTGTGAGTCTGTTGAAATTGTGTTAGAAGTATTTAATCCCACCTTTGTTTGCGTTTTTCTGTACAAATTCTGGTTATTTTTATTGTGTTTGAAAATAAATTTCTCATATTTTTGGTACAGTACAATTTGGGCAATGTATTGATGTTTTGTTTGATATACTGCTATGACATTCTGCACTCTGTTTTGATTTATGATTCTTGGTTTAGTTTGACTGGAAAATAAATATTAAAGGGTATTTTGGTTGAACTTAGGCACAAGCAAGTTATCCTGATGTGAACTGTCTTAACAGGGAATAATCTGATGTTATTTACGTCTTTTGTATGCAATTAGATTCTGAATTTGATTTTTTCTTACAGAATTTTGAGCTACTTCGCAACAACTTTTATTTGTTGTAATGACAATCAATTTTTGTATTTTAAAACAAATTACTTGAGTGTTTTTATCTGCATTTTGATAATATTGTTTTGTAAGTTTAATGTGTTTTAGAATGGTGTTTATAGGTTTATGTGGTTTGGAGGAGACATGTCCTCCTATCATCGTAATTGGATGTCTAGGGATGGTTGTGAGAATCTAAGATTTGCAGAAGAATTTATAGAAGGGGTTGAGGAGTTTCTTGATTTTGCTTTTTCCCATCCAGAGTGTATGGCTAATGGAATGATAAGATGTCCATCAAGTAAATGTGATTTTAACAAATTTAAGGAACGAGAGTCCGTGCGAATGTGCTTACTTAATAATGGGTTTGTAGATGACTATAAAAGATGGACTAGGCATGGGGAATTTAGCATTGAAACTGAGACTATGAACACAGAAGATGATACAAATGAGAATTGGGCGGCTGAAATGCTAAGAGAAGCTGCAGGTCCATATTAGAATATGTTAAAAGTATACAAGTGTTGGAAAGGTTGTTGTTGATGTTCTATGTCTTGGGTTGTGTTGGTCCTCTAGTTTCCATTTTATTTTTCTGTTGTATAAATGTGGTTGCCTGAGCTAAAATTTTGAATAATGTGGTTGCCTGGGTTGAATATTGTAGTTGCTTGAGATGAAATATTGACTTCCTTATACATTGATCTATAATGTAAGCTCAAAATGTTTCAAATGTAAAATGAGATTGTCAACTTGGGACAGAGCGAGTATTATTTATTGGTATATCACTACAAGAATTATAGTTTTTTCTTTGGGTATCTACTTTTTTCTGTTCTGTATACTCTTGTATACTATTGAGTTTTTCTTCCCATCTTGTTATAAATTACTACCTGCAATTTGTTCCTTAATGTGTATATGGTGTATATCCTTTTGTTGTAACCTTATTTGTGTGTTTATAATAGTGTGATTAATATTTATACTCCCTCCGTCCCAAAATAGTCTTCCTACTTAGCCCAAAAGCCGTCCCCATAACTTATTCTGGTAACATAAAAGCATTTTAATGTTTTTTTTTTTAGTTAATAATGATGGACCAGAATATTAGTTATATGAACATAAAGGACTGCGTTTACCAAATTGCTATGAGGGAATAGAGAACCATTCAGAGATCCATAAACCTATAACATGCATGCTTATTCAGCACATACTTTCATTGTGTTTTCTATTTGCACATTTGATATTTTATTGTGTGGTAAAATGTGATATTTTATTCTTTCTATAAAGTAACTTGTTTTTTTGTAAATTTTATAGGAGGTCTACGCAAATGGGCTACGTGAGATGAATGCTTTGGAACCTACAACTCCTATCAATGCAATTTTAAATTGCACCCTAGATGCGACGCTGTCTCAGACAATGGATGTAAGGCATGGGAGTTGGCAGTTGGTGGTGTCAAAAAAGGTAGGCTGTATGGAAGGCCAGGGGAGAAGTGGAAAAAGCGTTAGGGCAAAGCTTCATCAGTCGATTACGCAGCGTATGTTGCTTCCCAGAATTCTTCTGAAAAGATGAAGAAAATGGAAAAGAAAGTGGCGAAACAAGAAGCTTTTATTAACAACATAGCTCCATTTTGGGCTGCATTAGCTGAGAAGTGTGGGATTGCCCCACTACCCCTTCCTGACTTCGACGATGATAGTTCATCTACACCGATTTCTGATCGTGCGTCAAATATTCCGACAGGTGCATCTCCGTTCAATGATGATGATGGTGAGATTGGTGACCAGATTTACTAGTTATGATATGTGGAAATATTTTGCTTCTTAACTCATTTTGGATTGACAGGCAACTGTGTATGTTTTTGGACAAGCTATAACATGGTTCTGCCTTAGTAGACTTGTACTATAAGTAGCTATTTGGTATTTTGGACAAGTATACTTTTGGTACCAACTTAATGTTAACAAACGTTCAGGATTATGACAATTTGTGTACTAATTTCTCATTATATTTTTTCTTCAAGCAACTGCTAAAAAAAAAAAATTGAAACTAGTTTTTACATCATGCGATGGCCAATGCCATGACAAAAGGGTGTATACCAAATTATATTTGTTCAGGCTTTTTACATATATGCGATGGCTTTTCCATTCCATATGTTTGGTTTTTATGAGATTGCTACAGCCATCGTATCATGTCCATTTATGCGATTAAACTTGCAATCGCATATTCCTATATCAGGCGATGGCTTTTATATTTTATAAATATATAATTTAGCAAAATATTGAGTAAGTTTTCCGATTGGCATAGCCATCGCATAACATGTTCGGTATTATGCGATCGCCTAAACCATCACCTAAATTTTTAGCGATAGAGGATCATGCGATGGCTTTGGCGATGGCTTTTGCAATCGCAAAAATATTTATGCGATGAATATTGTAATTTATGCGATTGATTATGGCCATCGCAAAAACCTATTTTTCTTGTAGTGAGAGAGAAAAATGATTTTCGTTTATTTTAAATTAATCAATTGAATCTTCTTTTCTTTTTTTTTTGAATCCATCAATAGGATCTGTTAAAAACAAAAAATAATCTTAATTTTACTATGTTTTACTCTATTATCATCATTAAGAGTAATTCATTTAAATGATAATAATTAAAAATATTTTTACAATTTATTATTATTTATTTTTTTATAGGGTCGGCCAAAGTCGTTGCCAATTTTAAAATTAGGGACGGATTTGGTTGATTGAGGACGGATTTGTCCGTTATTAATTTTTATTTTTCTAGTAGTGATAATTATCACTATTATATATATGTTGCCTTTGCATCAGGTGTCTATGATAGTTTTGATAATGGCGTTGCATTAGTGGAGAACCGCTGCTTTATTATGCCAAACCGTTGCATTAGTTTTCATTCCTCGTTGCATTACACCTTAAACAACGCTCGAGTATGCGATGGCTTTCTGGCGTTGCATTAGAGCTAATGCAACATGAAATGGCCTCTAAGGCAACAAATTTTAATGTTGCATTAGCTCAGAAATGTAGTAGTGGGGGTCTCTAAGTTTTATAGCATGTGTATATAGTATGTTTATTTATAATTACTTAAAGTTTAGTATTACTAGTAGGTAACCCGTGCTTTGCACGGGAAATTTATTTATTATTTTTTATAATTTTTTTGTTTTTATTTAATAAAGTTATATAATAATTTTTGTAATATAAATATATAGTATATGAATTAAAACGTTTGCTTAAAAATTAGGAGAATTGTTTTAATTTTTTATTTTATTGTAAATAATTTTTATTTATTATGATAATTAAAATTTGAATATAAATATGAGCTATTATTGTTATGAAGTAACTTTAAGTTTTACAGACGTTTGATTGAATAATATTAGCTATTATCTAATAAATAATTTCATAATATATACACATTATAATTAGTAAATATAAAAGTTTATAATGTACATCTAATGTGTTAGTAAAACAATAATTTTACTATATCTTAAAAAATATTTTTTCGTCTCGAAAACAAATTTATACTATTAATAGTAATAATTAATTTATATAATAACTACAGACTTTTATAATTAATTAATAATATTAATTATAATTATTAACATATATAATATCTATTATTATTATTATTAAAAGTAAAAAATAACATATATAGTAACTATTATAATTAATTAATATTCCCTCTGTTCTAGAATAAGAGTTTTACCTTATTTGTGGACACTTATTAAAGAAACAATAGAAAATGGGTAAACATTGCAAGTGGGTTGAGTGTATAATTGTCGAAAACACTACTCATAGTGTAAGTGAACAAAAAGTAAGTAAGTTTGGTCTTTTTGTAATCATAGAAGTATTAGAAGGATAAAATTGTCCAAATCACTATTCATTCTTTCCGATCATTCGTCATTTTTGGAAAGAGACTCTTACTCCGGGATGTACCAAAATAGAAAGTAAGACTCTTACTCTCGGAATAAGTGAGTACTTTTTAACACATATTATTTAATACTTAACTAATACTATTATTATAACTAAAACTATTAATAGTAATTTTTAATTTATTTAATAATTAATTATAATAGTTAATTGTAAATATTGACTACAACAACTGTTGTTCAAATAGATACCTAGGTCCTAGAATTACTTAATCCCAATCATGTCTACACTTAGGGTCCCCCAATTTTATTAGAACCTTTTTAAGGTGACCTTAGGATCCTTTGTGATCAGCACAGGTGTATTTCAACTCTTCATTCAAGACAAACCAGCAAGAGGAAGCAAATCAGCAGACCAGTAAACAAGTTGCCGATCAACTCTATTCTTAACATGCGACAAGTTGCCGATCAACTCGCTACAGAAGTTGCCGATCAACTTATTAAAGAAGTTGCTGATCAACTCCATTCACAACATGCCGATATAATAGACAGTCTGCACTATCAGTCAGGTGACATCATTTCATTAAAGTCAACCTTGCTGATTGTCTCTATACTGTTTTATCATAAAGTAGTTTACCTGCTCTGTAATGATTTCTAC
The DNA here is from genome assembly GCA_026119855.1 of Campanula takesimana. Lineage (NCBI taxonomy): Eukaryota > Viridiplantae > Streptophyta > Magnoliopsida > Asterales > Campanulaceae > Campanula > Campanula takesimana. The sequence continues at coordinate 1,131,973 of JAOWBW010000331.1, forward strand.
GCCGTCTGACACATAGCTACTTTTAGCTATACTCTGTCTCTACTTGCTTTTGCAGGTAACCGGTTGAGACAAAGGGGTCTTTACCCATCAGACTTTTAAGGCACGCGTATCTTCGCCATTAATGCCAAGGATACTGCATTAAATGCTCCTCACCTACCCAGCTGGAAATTCAAATGTTATCCTTCTTCAACAAGCTAAGACATTAACTCCTCCTATATATAGAGGACTCAGTGCATTGAAGAAGGTTGGTGATTTTAGTGCATTGAAGAGAGTTGGTTGTTTGCAGCATTCATTGAAGCTCAAACATTCCTTGTCCAGATAATCATTAGATCATTTAATAGGACATACACTTGTGCACAAACTCTACAACACTGTTAGTATTCCCGAACTAGATTATTTTAAGGAATACGTTGTCTGAGTTTTCACACACCCACCCGAGTGAGATAAATTCTTTTGAACTTGCCGCTTAAATACACTTGGTCAGATATTTGTTTTACGATTCATTAAACTATCTCTAGAATTTAATCTTTGTATCCGGCAAAGCCGCTCTTGTAATAGACTAGGGATATTTAATAGTGCTCTTAACCCAAATCCAAGTTCTGACCAAACTTGGTAGAGGACGTAGCAGTATTTACACTGTGAACCTCTCCAAATCTCTGTGTCCTCTGTTACTTACTGTCCTTGCCGGTTGGAACTCTATCACCGGCAAATCATTACTGTTCTTGCTGACTCATCATCATTTCCATTGACCAATCTCTTGAAACTGCATTGAACTTTTAGAAACTACTTTGTGTTTAAACCAAGCTCTCAAAACCTTTTTATAAACTGATTTTGTGTGAGTTAAAACAAGTCATATCTTCTCCGCTGCGCTTACTGATAATAGTTTGCAATCTGATAAGTGACTTTACATTTATAAAAGTGTTTCTTTAAAAAAAAAAAAAGAGTTTTAACTAGGCTATTCACCCCCCCCCCCTTCTAGCCTATTTTCCTATCAATTGGGCCTAACAATTGGTATCAGAGCTTGGAATTTTGAAAGAAATTTCCAAGCTTTGCAGCTTGTTTGCCGATACCATGGCAGGAAAAATCATGCAGTCATTCAACATCACCACCATTCCGTTGTTGAATGTCAACGAGTTTGGTTTCTGGAAATCTCGTATGATAAAGTATATGAACTCAATCGATGACCGGTTGATGAAGGTCATAGAAGGTGGTCCAATCATTCCGTTAAAAGTTTCAACCACCTACAGACCTATTCCCTCCACTCCGCTGACACAACATGCTGATCGAGAAACTGAACAGGAAACCCATGTTCAGATTGATGAAACTTTGATTGAGAAACCCAGAGAGGAATGGACTGACGACGACAAACTTTCTGCTGCCGTAGATGGAAAAGCATGCCACATTATCTCTTGTGGTTTGGATGACAAGCAATACAAACTTATTGACTTGTGCTCCACGGCTCAAGAATGCTGGAACAAGCTCCTTGCATACTTTGAAGGTGACGAGCAGGTGAAGGACAACAGACTCTACGATTGCATTGCTGAGTTTGAATCCTTCAAGAAACAAGATGGTGAATCACTAAGGAGTGCCTACGACAGATTTTGCGAGGTAAGTAATTTATGTGCTTCATTAGGTAAAGTTTATACTATGAAAGATCTTAATATTCATTTTCTAAGTTCTTTGGGAAATGGGTATCATACTAAGGTCACCGCTGTTAGAGAAGTGAGAGACTTAAACAAGACTTCTATTCAGAATCTTGTGTCTAGTCTATTTCTGTATGAGAGAGAACTGCAAAAACTTAACGTTCTCGACAAAAATTTCAAAAACTTGTCTCTATCAGCTCAGTCACAGATATCCTTTCCTTCAAACAAATTCCCTCCTATAGATCCACCTCAAACATCCTGCAGTTCCAATACCCATGAAATAACCTCAGAAAAACCTATGGAAGAAGACGAATTTGCCGCCTTCGCTAGGAACTACAAAAGGTTTAAAGACTTCAAAAGGATGCAAAAAGGAAACTACCAGCAACCAAAATCCTTCACACCACCATTTCAGAAACCAGCAAGCTACAATAAACCCTCTACCAGTGCTACCGATGGAAAGAACAACAAAGGTGATCTGGTCTGCTTCAACTGCAGAAAACCTGGTCACTTTGCTTCTAAATGTCCTCAACCAAAATATGAATACATGAGGAAGTCATTCAACCAGAGACATCCTATGTCTAGAAGCTTTGTTGCCGATGAAAGCACAGAAAAGGCCTTGCCGGTTTGGTGTGAAACTGATTCCGATGAAGATGCCGATGAAGATGAAGATGCCGATGTAAGTTTTGTCGCCCTAGATTTGGAAGATGCCGATGTATCATCATTTCCGACTCCAGTCTACCGAGATCCATCTCCACCAAGAACTCCAGTCAAAGAAGAATCTGCTGGAAGACCTCAACCACACTTCAAAGAAATAAGTGTCAATGCTGGAAACCCATATGGATACAAAGTACACCAAGTGGGAACCTCACTCTATGGCCAGTGTAACTCTTCTCAATTTACCACCAACAAATCAAAATCCTTACCGATGACCAGAAAACTATTATTCAATGAACAATCTAGCATTGCCAAAAACATATCAAAACCCATCTCTTCCCTACCTGACTTCTCTCCTGGACCCATTGCCTCTGCTCCTAAAATTTTAGCTGATCCTTGTCCTGAAATATCCAAAGCTGAAATGATAGAGACAATGGATGAACTTTTTATCGATCATGAGAAGCTGAGTAGCGTTCATAAAGTGATGGCTGCTGATTTCAAAAGAATTTCTAACGAGAATAGCTCGCTTGTGTCTGAACTTTCGGTTCTCAAAGGACACGAGCTTGAGTCTATTTCTTTAAAGAAAGAAAACCTGGATCTCAAGTGCCAAGTAGCAGTATTGATAGCTCAGATCGAAGATCTTGTGAAAAGAAACAATCATCTCTCAAGGATTGTTGATTCTTACACAAAATCTAGAGTTGCTGTTGAAACAATCCTACAGACCCAAATGTCATATAAGGACCAATCTGGGTTAGGATTTGATTCCAGCAGCAGTAGCTCTACTGAAACTTGTGCTACCGAGAAAAAGGATGAGAAAGTTGAATGTAATCCTGTTAACTCAGTGCATAAGGATGCTAAGCCAATATACAGTGCTGTGGCAATGAAGTATCCTAAGAACCAGAACAAAAGGAATGATAAGCACAAACAAAGATATGTTAAGGTTGCTGATACTGAGTCTGCCGATAACGGTATTCTTGGTGATTACATCAGCAGAGCAAGTGCTGCCGATCTGACCTCCTCTGCTGCCGATGGACAAGTGCCTAAAAAGGTAACTGCCAAAGGTAAACAGAATGGAAAGAAAGGCAATGCTAGCACCTTTAAACCTACTAAGTTTGTGCCTGCTCAATTCCCTAGTTCTGCCGATGCACCGACTAAACAGAATGATATTCTACCGACTCCACAGCCTATCAGTCATGTGAGATGTTCTAATTGTTTTGATTATGGTCACAAGGCTCATGAATGCCTCTTGAAGCACCTATCTGGACCCACTGAGGTTTCATCCTCAAGTGGTGGCCAGATGTGGTTGCCAAAGAGGAACTAACCCTCGGACCCTTGAATAAGGGGGACCATAAGCATACCGTTTTATTTCAGGAATGCTTCATGGCCTCAACTGGTGCAAGCAAGGATTTGTGGATTCTAGATAGTGGCTGCTCTAGACATATGACAGGATTTGCAGATCTTCTTGCCGATACTATCAAAGCATCAGGTCCCCCAGTAGTGTTTGGTGATAATGCCAAAGGAAAAATCGTCGGTATAGGTACAATCAAGAGAGGTGCAGTTACTGTACAGAAGGTCTCTCTAGTGGATGGTCTGAAACACAACCTTCTATCAATATCACAATTCTGTGATAAAGGAATGCAATGCGTATTTACTACTTCCAGTTGCTATGTGAAAGACATTGCTTCCAATGAAACTCTTCTCACTGCCAAACGTAAAGGTAACATTTATGCAGTAGACTTAAGTGCTATTACTGGTGTTGCTAATGTTTGTTTTGTAGCTAAGAACATCAGTGAGAACTCATGGCTATGGCACAAGAGACTCAGTCACTTGAACTTCAAATATCTATCCAAGCTTGCGGTTCAAATCTTGTTACCGGTCTGCCTCAAGTGTCTGCTGATCAAGCAAAGAAATGCAAGGCCTGCCAGCTTGGAAAACAACATAAGTCATCTTTCCGAAGCAAGCCCTGCATGTCAACTTCTAAGTGCCTCCAATTGCTACATATGGATCTATTTGGCCCCACATCTACAGCAAGTATCGGGGGAAGTAGATACACCTTGGTTGTAGTAGATGATTTCTCTAGATATACTTGGGTGGAAACTTTCAGTCACAAAGATGACACCTATGCTGTTGCCACCAAGTTATTCAGACTACTACAAACTCAGAAAGAAAGCGATATCATCAGTATGAGATCAGACAACGGCACTGAATTCAAGAACAATGGTATTGCTCAGTACTGTGATGATCATGGTATAGACCACAACTTCTCAGCTGCCGGTACACCACAACAAAATGGTGTTGTTGAGAGGAAGAACAGAACTCTCATTGAAGCTGGTAAGACCATGATTGCTGAAGCCAGGCTGCCGAAGTACTTTTGGGCTGAAGCGATCAATACAGCCTGCTTCACCCAGAACAGATCTCTAATCAACAAATTCCATAACAAGACTCCTTATGAACTCTGGAGAGGCAGAATTCCCAACATTGGATTCTTCAAGATATTCGGCTGCAAATGTTACGTGCTATACAATGGAAAAGAGCACAGAGGTAAATTTGATGAGAAAGCTGATGTAGGAATCTTTGTTGGATACGCTAAACACAGTAAGGCCTTTCGAGTTTTCAATAAGAAACTTTTGAAAATTGTTGAATCTGGTCATGTAACCTTTGATGAATTTGATTTGTTAGAGTCTGACAAGGCTCCAAATAGTACTAATGTGTCTAGTGCTCATGAGACAGGTGAATCCAGTAATACTAATCCTGCAGATCAAGTACCAGCTGCTGATCCAGTCATTTCAGCAGAAGAATCAGCAGATGCTCCGTATTTTCCTTCATCAGCAGAACCAGAACCTGCTGATGAATTTCATAATCCGTTTGCCGATGCAAACTCTGCTGATCATCCTGAAGACAGATCTAGCCCTCAACCAATTTCTGTTATAAGACCTATTCCTCCAAGCTTTCATCCGCCTCTCACTCAAAGTTCTTCTCCTACACCATCTGCTGATCTTGATCCTCCTCTAGAATCCTTACAACAAGAATCAGTAAGACAAGATGTGCCGAGAGAAGTCAGAACAGTTCGTGATCATCCATTAGAAAATGTGATTGGTGATGTCTTTGGTCCCAGATTAACAAGGAACCTTAGTAGAGCATTTGCTGAAAGCCTTTTCTCATCTGCTATGGTCTCCGATATAGAACCAAAGAAGACTGAAGAAGCTCTTGCCGATCCTGGTTGGGTTGAAGCCATGCAAGAGGAACTGAATCAGTTTGAAAGATGCAAAGTATGGGAACTTGTGCCAAGACCAACTTCTCAGCAAGTTATTGGTACTAAGTGGGTTTACAGGAACAAATTGGATGAAGCTGGGAAAATCATTAGAAACAAAGCAAGGTTAGTTGCTAAAGGCTACCGTCAAGAGGAAGGAATCGACTACGATGAGACATTTGCTCCTGTTGCAAGATTGGAAGCTATAAGACTTTACTTAGCCTATGCTGCCTTCAAAGAATTCAAGCTATATCAAATGGACGTGAAAAGTTCCTTCCTGAATGGAGAACTCCAAGAACTAGTTTATGTTGAACAACCACCAGGTTTTGAGGACTCCAAGAAGCCTGATCATGTCTACCGATTGAAGAAAGCTCTCTATGGCCTAAAGCAAGCTCCAAGAGCATGGTATGAAACCCTATCTAAGTTCTTACTTAGCGATGGCTTAGGCTTCACTCGAGGTAAAATCGATACTACTTTATTTGTTGCCAAGCATAAGGGTCATTCATTGTTTGTTCAAATTTATGTCGATGATATTATTTTTGGTTCCACTAACGAATCACTTTGCAAGAGATTTGAGAAACTGATGCAGAGCAAGTTCGAGATGAGCATGATGGGTGAACTAACATATTTCCTTGGACTTCAAGTCAAACAAACCCATGAGGGAATATTCATCAGTCAAGCCAAGTATGCCAAAGAACTTATCAAGAAGTTTGGCTTTGACAATGCTCACTCTCAAAGCACACCGATGGGCACTAACATTCATTTAGATAAGGATGAGTCTGGTAAGAAAGTAGACATGACTGTCTGCCGAGGTATGATCGGCTCACTCTTTTATCTTACTGCCAGTAGACCAGATATTATGTTTGCTGTTTGTGTTTGTGCCAGGTTTTAAGCTGACCCTAGGGAATCCCATCTGCAGGCTGTAAAACGTATTATTAAATATTTATGTGGCACTGCTAACCTTGGATTATGGTATGCAAGAGATTCATCTTTCAATCTAATAGGTTACTCAGATGCAGACTTTGCAGCTTGTAGGGTGACCAGAAAGAGTACAAGTGGAACTTGCCAATTTCTTAGTGATAGATTGGTGTCTTGGTCCTATAAGAAGCAAGCATCAATTTCCACTTCCACTACTGAAGCTGAGTACATAGCTGCCGACAGTTGCTGTTCACAGATTCTATGGATGAAACAGCAGCTGGTTGACTATGAAGTTCCATCTCAAATTTGTCCCATCTATTGTGACAACCAATCAGCAATCTCAGTTTCAAACAACCCAGTCATGCATTCCAAAACCAAGCACATAGACATCAAGTATCACTTTCTGAAGGAACATGTTGAGAAGGGGAATGTAGTCCTGCTCAAAGTTCATACCGATTACCAAAGAGCAGACATACTGACAAAGCCCTTAGATCAGAAAAGATTTGAATTCCTCAGAGGTGAATTAGGTATGATTGATTTTTATGGTTAAAATTGTGCTAACTTTGCTACTTGTGTTAGTCTGCCGATCAAATCAGCAGAGCATCAATTATCTTGCCGACTACGAACCTGCCGACAAAATCTTGCCGATCGAAAATTGTCAAAATCATCTTGCCGATTCTATCTATATATCTTGCCGATTCAATCATCTTGCCGATTGATAAAATCAAAACAGCACGTCTCTGCAAAAGTTAAGATTCCTGACACATGACGTAAGCAATCAAATCAAAGGTACATCGGTCACACCATCTCCCTGACACGTGTGTGTACCTTTCTTATCCAAAATCGTGTCAAGATGTATTCCATTTAATGCGATACATCAGCAGGTAAACAGGTCATCATCACTTCTATTTTATTTTTGACTAATTTACCCTTTCTCCCTCTTACTTTTAACTGTTCACCTTACTGATTTGTGTGCGCATTAATTTTTGCGTGCGCACGTTCTTCGAGATTATAGGTATAGTTATTTCTCTCCCTTGCCCTCTCATATTCTCTCTCTCCCCCATAACATATATAACGCCTTTCAAAATTTCATTAAGCTTTTTCTCCGCCATTTTTTTTCTCTCTGCTCTCTATTCTCTCTATCTCTCCTCTTTCCAGATTATCAGTTCATCATTTTATTTGTTCATCTATTCATAATCTGACAATGTCCGGCGAAAAAGATATCTACGGAGGCTATGTTGACTCCGACTACTTCAACGACGAAGCCGACGGGGTTTTCTTGAAGAATCTTATTATTGGGTCCCTGCTTGATTCGTTCATCACTCCATCAGGAGTTAGTTCAGTATTTGTGGATCTTGTCAAAGAATTCTTCTCAAACTCTTCTGTTGTACGCTCTCGTGCTGACTCCTCCGTTATCGTCTCCATCAATTCTACTGTTTTGGGCGTGCAGATCTCTCTTACTCCCTCTTCTATCTCTGAAGTTTTTCCCAATCTTGGGAATGAAGGGTTGAGTGCTCTAGTTGATGAGCAGGAACTGGATAGGGCTTGGATTATCATGAGAGGTGCTGGCACAAGGCTTAGTGGCACTAATCATCTGAAGATTCACTATCCCCGAAGATACTATGCTTTAGCTGAGATAGTTGATAGATGTCTCATTTGCCGATCTGGATCCCACAGCAATATTACTGATGTGCAGTTTGAAGCTATGGCCGCCATTGTTCTGCAGATTGAATTCAACTGGTGTGCCTACATATTCAGGATTATCGCTACGGCTGCTGATAAGTGGGCTTCTGACAGATTGAAGAACAAGGCCAATCCTGGAAAAGGATGCCATTATCTGTTGATAAGTATGATTCTGAGGAGAAATGCCAATGTAGTGGCTGCCGATCGCTTTCCATCCAGCTTTCCTTTCAATAGGTTGAAGTTCTTTGATGCTAAGGATTGGAAAAGGATTTCAAATAATGCTTCCAGTGCCGATGCCCCCTCTGTTGCTTCTGCACTTGTTGTTACTCAGAGGAAGAAAAAGGCAAAGACCATTCCTTCAGTTGCTTCTCAATCAGCAGCAGTCTCTACTCCTGCTCCTTCAACTGATAAGATTCTTGCCGATTCTACTCCTGGTGCTCCAAAGAAAAGGAAACTGGTAAAGGTTGCCGATCAAGTGGTGATAAAGAAGGTGAAGCTTGCCGATGAAGTTCCTTCTTCCACTATTCCTCCTGCTGATCCAAGAGCCAAGCTAATTAGGTTTGCCCCTGCTCATCTTGCCGGTGCTTCCCTAACTACCGATCCTGCTGTCAAGGTTGAAATTCCTGATGAAGAATTCACTGATGACTTTGCCGATGGCAAAAGTATTGAGGATGTCATTGAGAAGCTCAAGTCTCAGACTCCTAGGAAATGCGCTCCAATCAGAAACCCAACTTTCCACACCTTCTACAAGAATCCTTGGTCCTTCACCAACAAGGTCTTGATCAAGAAATGGGTCTTTCCGATTGACCATCTGCCTCCCTTTATTCGTCGTCTTCTTCAGTTTCATGAAGAGATGAAAGACACTGTCACTCCCTGAAATCCTGCTGATTATGTTGATCAAAAGAGTTTGGACAGACGCACTGATATGTGGAAAGAGAAGTTTGTCCCTCTATCAAAGTTCAAGCAGTTGAAAGAGGCTGAACTAAAGCTCAATTTTGGTCGGTATTTTGAATTCCTACCACTACACTGGAACCAAGTCTATCTTTTTCAAGATAGAATTAGACAAGACTTGATGGTTCAGGACGTGTGGCTCATCTATGCCAGGACATTTAATCAGCTCTCTCAATTCACAGAGTTTGATCCGTATCAGATTGGAAGACTTGAAAATGATGAAGATTTGCTGCCATACAATGATGATGAGGCTCCTGCCGTCAGCCCTCTCAATGCTCACTTTCATAGATCAGTAAAGAAGGTCACTATGGACTTGATTGAAAAGTCTAATGAATTTCTGTTGAAGCAAGATGCCGATCGCCGTGCCGCTGAAGACCTTGCCGATAAAGATGCTCATGTTCCTTCGCCAAGCAGCAGCAAGACCGAGACAGATGCCGATGTTCACTCTGCCGACGATGCAGATGCTGCTGATAAAGAGTTTGTTGCCGATGGGCATGATGAAGATAGTGATTCTACTGATAGTGATGATGATGGTGCTGATTTATTTGGTGATTTAGTTTGTGCTCACAAAGTTGCTGCTGACTCTCCTTCCACTTCACTTACAACAGATAGTGACAAGATGCCAATCAGAACTGTCATGACTAAAGCTCCCTCTGCTGAAGTCTTTGCAGAATCTGTATTGAAGGATGATAGTAGTGTTGAAGGAAGTCATGCTGATGAACATTTTAAGGAGATAGTGGAATTTCAAGTTGAGACAACTACTGACACTCAACCTCTGATTGAAGTATCTACCGACCTACCTGACCCAGTTGAGACAACTATAGACACTCAACAGATGGATGTATCTGTTTCAGGAGGAGAGACTGATGAGAAAACTACTGACACTCATCTTGCTGAGCAAACTACTGACACTCAGTTAGTTACAGTTACTCCTGAAATACAGATTGTCCCCCCTACTGGTATTAAGGAGGTTGTGGAATTGGGAGGAGGTACTGAAGGAAGTACTCCTAATTTGGATGCTGAAATTGCTGCTAGCTTACAATTCGAAGAAATTCTTCTACAGCCTTTATTCAGATTGCCGACTGTTGTTTCACCCCTTCCTCTTCCTGCTCCAACTGATGTTCGTGCCGATGGAAATCATGTTGATGAAGCTGATCCTGCTGATTACATGGAGGTTGGAGAACAAGCTTTTATTGATCCTGATGCTGTTGATACTTCTCCACCTCCCAGCTATGATTATTTTCAGAATGGGAAGGATATGATGTGCTCAAATTGGTACACTACCAATGTTTCTATCCCTTCCAACAGCTTTGGACAGCCTCTCTTTAATGTTCATCCGAGGCTATCATTCAAGTATACCCTCCAAAGGCGTCCACTTCCGTTTGGCAAAGATCACCCTCATGTCACCAAGCATCCATTCTCTTCTGGTGCCTCAACCAGTGACAGACCAATATTCCTTCCATGGATCAAAGATGACCGTATTCGTACAAAGGGAAAGACTCCTCGGATTTCTAGACTGAAGCGAAAGATTGTCTATGAACCTAGATGTCTACTACCTGGCAAACTGAAGATAGGTGGTAAGGTCGTTCTCCCTGGTCTATCTCCTAAAGAAGTTCTCATCACTTCAAATGGTTGGATGAGGAGATGCTATATGATCAATGATGAACTTAAAGAAATTCTGGAGTATCGGCATCTCAACGCTCGTGGTCTTGTGCACTTAGTCAAATCAGCTGCACTTGCCATTACTCTGCCGATGTTTCATCCTCGTCAGCGTGCCGATCACATGGTTTACACATCTAGGCTGCTGAATGCCAGATTGGTAATCATGATATTGGAAGGCTATGCTTTTTTGGAGTTTCAGCTTGCTTTGCTGCTTTCTATAGAAGACAACGGCATCTTTCATCTTTCAGGGGATAGAGACGTTATTATCCATCCAGACTTTCCTCTGGAGATTGTTTATCCTAGACCTGCCGATGATATTGTCTCCACATTCATTCCTATTGAAGTTCTTTCCGCTACCGAGATTGTTGCTGCTCCTGCTGATGATGCCGATCTTGTTTCTGCTGATGATGGTTCTGCTGATGACTTAGATCTTGCCGATGATGGAGATCCTGTGCTTCAAAGAATTTTTTCTTTGCCTCCACCTCCACCTCCTGTTCCTGTTCCTTCTTCTCCTCCGCCGATCGTTATTTCTGACGATGATATGCAGATTGTTGCCGATGAGGTACAGATCGAGGATGCTGATCTGGATAATGAAGAATTTGTCCCTTCTCTGGTTCTCTGAAATCCAAATTCTTTTGCTGCACCGATCTATGTTGATAGACCCATTGTCTTCAATAGCCTCTATGATTTTCATTGCTTTGAAGAAGGAGATGATTTTAATCAGAATGCGCCTCTTACTCGTGGTGATTTGGTTGACTTCTCCCACTCCATTGCGGACCTGTTCAAACAATCCACGAAGGAGCTATCTAAGCAGATTCATAAGTCCAATCAGGAGGAGGATGTGATCAGAATCAGGACATCTGTTTACAATGACATGAAAAATCTGCTGCAAGAAAGAACTGAACGCGTTTTCAATCTGTCTGAGTTAAATGGCTCTCTTGTCACTCAACAGAAAATCTTACTTGCCGAGCACAATGACACCCGCAGCAAACTTGAAGCCTCTGATAAGAAACTTGCTGATATTCAGAATGAACTTCTTGAAGCCAAATTGAAGATTGCTGCTCTCGAGGCAAACAACAAGATGTTATCTGATAGATTAGCGAGTGCTCAGAGAAGACAGAGCAAAGCAAAGAGGAAAGCTGATAGAAAAGAAGAAAAAGCAAGAAAGAAGGCTAGGAAGTCTGAATCTACAAAGGACTCAACTCCAGCAGCAGATCCCAAGATTTCTGATCCTCCAGCTGCTGATCCTTGAGTCACATAGCCTATGATGTAGATATCTTATTGAAGACCTTCACAGAAAAATTTCTTTGCTTATAAAATTTTTATTGTGCTAATATGTTTTTCTTATATTTGTGTTGTTATCTGCATTATTCTGTGCTATTTCCTTTTGCAGATCATCACTCTTGCCGATTCCTTGAACCGGCTTCACCATTTATTTTGGTGAATCCACCTTTTGCATTAGACATCTAGTGTGACTTACCTTAGGATTTGGTTATACCTAGATATCCTTAGAAATATTTTCCCTAAGATAAGAGATGTCTTTAGCTTTAAGGGTGATTGGACTTAAGTAATTAGGAGGAGATTGTTGTTCAAATAGATACCTAGGTCCTAGAATTACTTAATCCCAATCATGTCTACACTTAGGGTCCCCCAATTTTATTAGAAACTTTTTAAGGTGCCCTTAGGATCCTTTGTGATCAGCACAGGTGTATTTCAACTCTTCATTCAAGACAAACCAGCAAGAGGAAGCAAATCAGCAGACCAGTAAACAAGTTGCCGATCAACTCTATTCTTAACATGCGACAAGTTGCCGATCAACTTGCTACAAAAGTTGCCGATCAACTTATTAAAGAAGTTTCTGATCAACTCCATTCACAACATGCCGATATAATAGACAGTCTGCACTATCAGTCAGGTGACATCATTTCATTAAAGTCAACCTTGCTGATTGTCTCTATACTGTTTTATCATAAAGTAGTTTACCTGCTCTGTAATGATTTCTACGCCGTCTGACACATAGCTACTTTTAGCTATACTCTGTCTCTACTTGCTTTTGCAGGTAACCGGTTGAGACAAAGGGGTCTTTACCCATCAGACTTTTAAGGCACGCGTATCTTCGCCATTAATGCCAAGGATACTGCATTAAATGCTCCTCACCTACCCAGCTGGAAATTCAAATGTTATCCTTCTTCAACAAGCTAAGACATTAACTCCTCCTATATATAGAGGACTCAGTGCATTGAAGAAGGTTGGTGATTTTAGTGCATTGAAGAGAGTTGGTTGTTTGCAGCATTCATTGAAGCTCAAACATTCCTTGTCCAGATAATCATTAGATCATTTAATAGGACATACACTTGTGTACAAACTCTACAACACTGTTAGTATTCCCGAACTAGATTATTTTAAGGAATACGTTGTCTGAGTTTTCACACACCCACCTGAGTGAGATAAGTTCTTTTGAACTTGCCGCTTAAATACACTTGGTCAGATATTTGTTTTACGATTCATTAAACTATCTCTAGAATTTAGTCTTTGTATCCAGCAAAGCCTCTCTTGTAATAGACTAGGGATATTTAATAGTGCTCTTAACCCAAATCCAAGTTCTGACCAAACTTGGTAGAGGACGTAGCAGTATTTACACTGTGAACCTCTCCAAATCTCTGTGTCCTCTGTTACTTACTGTCCTTGCCGGTTGGAACTCTATCACCGGCAAATCATTACTGTTCTTGCTGACTCATCATCATTTCCATTGACCAATCTCTTGAAACTGCATTGAACTTTTAGAAACTACTTTGTGTTTAAACCAAGCTCTCAAAACCTTTTTATAAACTGATTTTGTGTGAGTTAAAACAAGTCATATCTTCTCCGCTGCGCTTACTGATAATAGTTTGCAATCTGATAAGTGACTTTACATTTATAAAAGTGTTTCTTTAAAAAAAAAAAAGTTTTAACTAGGCTATTCACCCCCCCCTCTAGCCTATTTTCCTACCAATTGGGCCTAACAACAACAAATACTCCCTCTGTCTGATTTAAGGTTCTTACTTTCCTTTTTAGTTTGTCCCAATTTAAAGTTCTTACTTTACTTTATTACCTAAAATGGAAAGTGGGACCCACTTGTTATTCTCACAATAAAAACTCACTACCTACTTTCTTTCTCTTACTTTACTTTTCATACTCACAACATTTATTTTTTCTTAATCTCTGTGTAAAGTCAAAATAGAAACCTTATAGTGGGACAGAGGGAGTAACTATTAATAGTTAACTGTTATTTGCTTAATACCATTAGCTAATACTATTAGTTACTACATAAGGTAACTATTATAATATCTATTACTAATAATAGTAATAGATAACTAATATAGTTAACTATAATAGTAACTATTACTAATAAGAGTAATAGTTAACTATAATGGTTAACTATTATAGTTAAATATTACTAATAATAGTAATAATTACTATAATAGTTAACTATTATAGTTACCCTTTATAGTAACTATTATTATTAGCTAACAGTATTATCTAATGAAAAAAAAATGAAAAGTCACTTATTTATTAGTATAATGTTGATGTGGCTTCTCCAAATGCAAGCTTTCTCCATTGTTTGTCCACATGTCAATGACATAGCTCTTTTGGACAACTTTAATATATATATATATATATATATATATATATATATATATATATAGATTTTTGAGCAGTGAAGTGTACAGACTATTTAGTTTATATAAATAAATTGGATACTTGGCATAATAAAAAGATTAAACGGCAGTAAGGGGGCCCATTAATATTTAGTTTTTTTACTTGACATAGTCATTTGGTTTGGTATGATATTATGGTATAAACACATGTGAGATAGATGTAGAGCATATATTTTTAATGAAACGTCGTACATTAGAAAAACAGTTTAATGAAAATGATGATGATGAGACAATGTTATTACCTGAGGAGTCTTTTAAATTTTTATTGTGGATATAATAGTTATTTTATTAGCTAATAATTTTGAGCAATTAAAGACATTCAAAAATATGTTTTGATATTTGTATAATTTAAAATAATTGAAACACTTGTAATATGATGAATTAAGAGAAAATTGCACGGAGTTCACAAAAAAAAATCTCATGCGTCCGTTGTTAATTTAGGATATTTATTTTTTGAATTGAAAGTGTTACATATGACTATTCAAAGTGGGTCAATACCAATTCTTGAGATACTTGAATTGTCAAAAATGTTAATTGTTATACAAGCATTAGATCTGCTTATTGAATTTTATTAACTATGCCTATGTCATGACATCACCTGGTTCGCCCCCCCCCCCCCCTCAAAGTTGAAATTATTGAAAACTTACTTGAGATCATCAATATCTTAAGAAAGGTTAGAAGATCTTGCCATACTGCGCAATGGGAATGATATATTCCGAATTGTCGATGTTGATACAATTACTAATGATTTTAATTCACAAAAAGTTTTTAAGAATATGTTTTTATGATCATTATGAGTTGGTTTCGTTTCGTTCGTCTTGTTTTTGTCTTATTTCAAATTTTGATTTGTCGAAATTTTGTTTGCTCTACTGCAAAGGCATGTTTGTTTCCTCCGTAGTTCTTGATGATTAATTGATTAGATGTGCATTGTATTTTTTCTTTTATTGTTTTCATTTTGGTTATTACGAACCTACTTGCATTATGTTAGTTCTTGCTCCCTCTGTCCCACAATTATGTACAAAAAATGAGTTGTGCACGAATTAAGTAATGAATAATAGTGAGTAGTTGTTGTGAGTGTGAAAAGTGTGTTGGAACAATTTATGACCCTGAATGCCATACTCATATTTAGAAGGAGATTGAGGAAGGAGATGAAGGCGGAAGCGAAGTATTACCTGTTGAATCCATTAAAGATGTTGTAGGGAGAAATAAGATGAAGAAGAAGAATTTAGGGGATGGAGTTCTTCTAAATGATTGTGCCTTTTCCTCTTTACTTCTTTGATACTTAATGAAGATTTATCAAGAGAGTAATAATGAATGATGTAGTGATTTCAAGGGTTGATAGAGAATCCTTTATATATGAAACCAATAGGCACCTCATTTAGGGACTACACCCTTTCAACCTTTAGTGATGCTATATTACCACTTTGCCCATCAAAAATAGGTAATATTACATCCAGGAATTCTACACATTTATTTACTTTTATTTACTACACTTTATATTAACATTATAATCATGATTTCATAAATGGAATATTAATGACTTGTTGTGCAAGCCATGTTCTAACAATCTCCCACTTGGGTTGCAAAACAAAGTATTTCCTTTAAAACCATAAATATAACACATATGACAACCCTTATGTACGCACTTTATTGTCATCTATAGCAATCTCGTCCATTAGTCATCCAAGTATAAGGACTAAAGGGGCAGTCGTTGTAATTGATTCTCAACTAAACCCACAGTAATCACGTATACAAATCCAACTAAATGACATAGATCAAAGTGTAGATGTGTAGCATGGAATCATAATGAATATCAACATATTCTTCCAACTAGTCCAACTTAACCAAATGAGATCAAAAAAACTTTAAATAAGAGAACAATTAATGAAAGAACAACACAAACTCCCACTATACCAAATGTTATCAAGATCGTTACACCCATGTGAAACACTGAAAATAACGCTTTCTTAAATGGATCCTCTAAAATGGAGTTTGTTTCTATAAGTTGTATTTCTTTGTTCATTTTCCTTTACAACAAGAAAATTAATGTCTATATCCTTCAGACTTTGATGAACTCTTGTTGTTGTAAGACTGCCGCCTGATTGTCACAATAAAATTAAGCGGTCTTTCGACACTTGTTGACAATTGGCAGTCACTTAATAAACTTATGCAGCCATATAATTTAACTAATGTCAGAATAACTAATGATCTCAAGATGATCCGACTTCAAATATAGGCAAGTAGTTCTTTAGTGTTTTGTAAATAATTTTATCATTCTTTTGGCTGCTACCTAATGTCCTCTCCCGGATTACTTTGGTATTGACCAAGCATCCCAACAATAAATATAAGACTTACGCATACATCAAGCTTCTTTACTACTGATGTATAAGGGCCATTTCAATATACTTGGATTCAAATTACTTTCAGGACACTTTTTGAGACTACACTTGTCTCCTTTAAAATTAGGGGTGTCAAGTGATTTACAGTTTTGCATGCTTAACCTTTATAATACCTTTTCTATATAGGCATTTTGTGATAGTCCTAAAACACCTCGTGAGCGATCACGGTGAATTTGGATTCTTAATACAAAGATGCCTCACCAAGATCTTTCATTTTAAATAAGAAATTTCTTAGTTTTCCTTAAGAAGGTTTATTACTAGCAAGCAAAATATCATCCACATATAAGACCAAAATTATAAATTTACTCCCACTGAGCTTATGGTATATACAATCTTCACCAAAATTTGTTTCAAACCAAATAAAAGAATAACTTGATTAAGTACCATTAACGAGAAATTATCTTAAGCCTATAAATGGAAATAAATCAGTCACCATTTCTGGCTTCTTTATATAAATAGTTTCCTCAATGTCTCCATTGAGAAAACTTGTCATTATATCCATTTGATGAAAACTCGAGATCATAATATTCCATATGTGCCATAATGATCCTAAAAGAGTTTTAGAAGATACCGGAAAAAGTGTTTTCTTTATAATCAATGTCTTCCTTTTGAGTAAAATCTTTAGCAACTAAACGGGCTTAATATCTTTCCATATTACCTTGTGGATTCTTTTTGGTCTTTAAAGACCCATAATAGGTTTCACATCTTTAGGTAATAGGACAAGATCCCAAACGTTGTTATCTTTATAGATTTTAACTCTTCATTTATGACATTAATTCACTTTATGAGAATTAGGACTATTAATGGTTTGATGGAAGGTGAGAAGCTCATCTCCCACTAAACCTAAGTGTCCTTTATTCTCGGCAAGATACACTTTATAAATATCCGGAATAGCACTTCTTCTTACTCTATTGGATCTCCTTAAGAGCACCGGTTCTTCCTCATTTTGAGGTTGTTGAATTTCCTTTATATGACCAACATTTTCATGTTGTTCAATATTTATAGGGAAGTCATTATTTTGAATTGTATGTTCTTCTTGAATTTCAAGTATAAAACTTGATATCCAATTGGAACTATGGGAAGAGGTAAAGAAATGGATGCCTCTTCGTCTTCAAATTCAAAATATTACTTAATCTCCCACTAAATTCAATATCCTCAAAGAACCTAGTATTTCTCGTTTCAAAATGTTCTAGTTTTCGGGTTGTAAAATTTATATCCCCTAGATCTCTTGGCATACCTCACAAAAATTAGCTACTAAAATTCTTAGTGTCCAGTTTGCCCTTATTAGGCCTATAAGGCCTAGCTTCTATTGGACAACCCTATACATGAAGAATTTAAGGACGGTTTCTAAATTGTCCATAATTCATAAGGGTTTTTATTTAGTAGTTTTTAGAGGAAGCTCTATAGAGAACATAAGATGCGGTTTTAATGTATTGCCCATAATGAGTGAGGTAAAAGACGTACAAGGAATATACTTATTACCATATCCTTAAGGATTCTATTATGTCTCTGTTACACTTATTTATGCTAGGCGTACCCGGCTTAATGTAGAGAGAGACAATCCCACACTCCTCAAGATAGCGAGCAAAAGGACCCGGACATTGTTCCTTCGAATCGTCATTCCAACCATAGTATACACCACCATGATTGGACTTAACGTTCTTAATAGTCTTTCAAAGTTGATTTCCAACTTTGACCTTATAAGACTTGAAAATGTCCAAAGCTTGAGACTTTTTCATGAAGTAAATAAATGTATTCATATTTAAGGGTGGTCGTCTATGGACGTAATAGCGTATTGTTGACCTTTCCATGAAGGAGTAATGAATGGTCCACAAATATCTGAATGTATTAGTTCTAAGACGCTTGATGCTCTCGAGGATACTTTTCTTTTAATGTTTGTAAATTTCCTTTAAGGCCTTAATGCAAAAGTCTCTTCCGGAATATCAAGTATGGTCAAGATTCCTTTAGACACAAGCTTATCAATTCTCCTCTCGGAGATATGACCAAAACGCCTATGTTATAATGAATAAAATTTCACTTGATAACTTTCGCTTTTACTTTTGATTTCATTATTATGGGACTCATATATTGTTTGAATAATGTCAAGTAAATAAAGATTACTTGACAAAGTACTAGTACCAATAACCTTGGAATTTAAAATAAAGATCACATATATTATTATCAAAAGAACAAGAGTAACCTTCTTTGTCTAATATTGTGATAGATATCATAATTCCGTTCAAATGATGGTACAATGAATGTATTATTAATACAAATAATACTTAGTACTATAACAATAACCTAAGGATCCTTATGCCTATAACTTCAACCGGATTCCTAGTTTCCATATAGATGAATTTATTCATCTTTACTAGGTCTTCGGTAATTTAGGCAATCCTACTTAAACATCCTTATGTGATTGGTTGCACCAAAATCCAATCACAATGTATATGTAGGAATTGAAACCAAATTAGCCTCAATACAATACAAACAAGACCAAATGATATACCTTTCACGCCAAGCGTGATACTTAGGGTAATCGAACTTCATGTTAGTAAGGTCCTTGCAAAAAAAGCATTTCTTTATGATCATTAGATGATCCTTTAGACTTCTCATTACTTGCAACCACAGTTTCTTTCCCTCTTCTCTTGTCCCATGAGAAAAGATAGATGCTAAATGAGCACATTTAGTTCTAAATCCCTTTTAACCTATCTTCCTCTTGTGTCATAAATGAAAGTAATTCATTAATATTTCACTTATCTTTTGACAATTATAGGTCACCTCAAGGTGACCAAACTGAGGAGGAAGAAAGATCAAAACTAAATGCATAAGAATATCTTTCGATATCCCAGACTTAATTGATTTTAGTTTTTGTCGATAGGTGAACTATTTCTAAAATGTACTCCCTTAAATTCCCGGTACCCTTGTACCTTATGGAAAAAAGCTTCCTCAAGGGTATCAAGGAACGTTTCAGCATCAACATCCTTGGAGACACTGTCCAAAAGGTCTCCGGGACAACATTCTTTATTATCATTAGTGTTAGGATTCATTGTTAGTACAACCACCTGATTTGATTGACCCATTCCACGTGTCTTTTTATGGACTTTAGGTTTACATGTAATGAAGTTATACTTCAATTTTTAGACAAGTCCATTTCTAGATTTTAGTAGTTAGGCTGAGTTATGTTCGGTTTATCCATAGCGGTTTAGTGTCCCTCAAGCCGCCATCTTTAAACCGCCAGCATGGTGCCTTAAGTCCTTCATCAAACCGCAGTTTGTGTCTTTGATGAAACCGCACTTCAAGTTCATTCATGAAACCGCACATGCATCTGGTGGAACCGCCGACCAAGATATTGAAGAAGTTATTGCTGTCATTTACTCCTTGAAGACAAACATTCACTTTTCAACCGTAAATGAATGACTGGTGACTTGTCCTTAAACTTCAAGTCATGTTTCAGTTATTCTTGGAATGTCGGTTTGTCTCGCTTTTTGAAAAGTTACCATTGTACTTCTCCAACAACTAAAAGGACAATCTCAGGTAGTGATCCAATAACTTCCTGCCACAAGGCAAAAGCAAAGGACGACAGTGACACGTCAACCAATGGGATTGTGACAGCGCATAGAACCGCCAGACAATGACTCACCTCTTTGTCCAACGGTCACTAATGCCTTCACTATAAATAGCCTTCATTTGTCAACAATGAAGGTTGCTGAGCTTAAAAGAGAATATCCCAAGTATCCAAGTTTGCTTTGAAGATTGAAAACCCAGATATTCATATCTTCATCATCTCCTTAGCAAACCCAGAATTCTTCATCAAAGCTTCAAGCCTTTAAACCATCATCAATCCAGCCTTGCACAGAAAGTAATCACTTGCTCGCCATCACTTAGATATTTTGAGCTCTTGATTTCTTTCCACACCACACACCCGGAGTATATTCTCTTATAGATTATATACCTCGAAAACACAGGTTGTTATAATAGCTTTGTTAGGTTAGATTGTCTATTTAGAGTTTAGATTCTTTTGTAATCTTGTAAAAACTCCTCTAAATCAATACAAGTCTAGTAGCTATTAGAAAATCCTAGGCTAACCACCTAGGTAGAGGACGTAGTTCTTTCAAGAACGAACCTCTTCAAATTGTGTGTCTTTGATCTTTAATTTCTGTCTTGTCATTTACATTTCTGTTTATGAGCTTTATTTACTCTTATGTGAAATGACTTGATAAATGATTTGCATACTTCTGTGATACTTCAGTTGTGCCTTGTCAGTTGCATCATTCCTTTTTCAACCACTTAAACTGCCCTACTCTTTATAATTCAGTTTGGCCAAAACCGCAAAACTCTGCTGTGCATTTTATCTGAGCGGTTCTAGTGCTTTAAACCGCAATAGACCAAACTGATAAGTACTTGGTTGATTTTCAAGGGTATTTCGAAAAAGATTTCAAACCGCTATTCACCCCCCCCCCTCTAGCGGTTCTATACCCTTGTTGCCCTTTAGGACCAACAAGTGGTATCAGAGCTTATCCACCAAAAATCATTTTACAAGATTAACCGCTTGGGTGCTGATCCAATGGCAAACATAAACTCCCATATGATGCAGACATCCAACTCTAATCACTTACCTATTCTTAATGAGGATAGTTTCATCTTCTGGAAAGATAGGATGAAGAAGCACATGATATCTGAGGATCGCAGATTATGGACTGCAATTGTTAATGGACCCTATGTCCCGATGAAGGCTAACCCTGATGCAGGTATTGCTGGACAAACCGCGGAAATCAAGAAGCCGAAAGCTGAATGGACCGAAACTGATCAACGGAATGTGGACTTTGATGGTAGAGCTATGTCCATGCTTGTATCAGCTATTGATCTAAGAACTCACTCAAAGGTTCTAGATTGCAATACCGCAAAGGAAACATGGGATGGCATCATTGACTTTCTGGAAGGAGATGCCGACACCAAGAAGAACCGCCTCTACCAACAGAGAAGGCTCTTTGATTACTTTGTCAAAGACCCAAAGGAATCTCTTCGCCAATGCTATGAGCGGTTCGTGGAAATTATCAATGTATGTTTCTATCTAGGGCACAAGTATTCCAATTCTGACCTAAACATGAGATTCATGCAATCTCTTGGTAGCAAATGGCTGATCAAAACTACCAACATTGAAGACAACAAATATCTGGAAGCTCTTGATCTTCGTCATCTTTATGCCATGCTAAGGGTATTTGAATTCAAGCTTGAGGAAGCTCATGAAACCGAAAACAGATTCAAGTCTCTTTCTCTTGCCGCTTTCAACAATGCCACATCTCCAGTTTACAATCCAGATCACCATCAAACCGCATCTAATACCCATTTACAAACCGCTTCTTTTGATCCAAATATTCCAAGATATATTCCTCAAACCGCACCTCCAGAGTATCACCAACCGCCTCATCAACCTTACCCTCAACATCATCAACCCTATTCTCAACCTCAGCAATCTCATCAATCCTACACTCCATCTCAAAATTTCCAAAGTGTAGCATCCAGTTCTACTCAAGTTGACTTTGATGACATGGATGATGACGAGTTTGCTCTCTATGTGAAAAACTACACCAAGTTCAGAAAGAACAGAGCTCAATTTCAGTCAGGCGGCCCTGCAAAGTTTGTCCCTCCAACCAGATTCAACAAAGCAGCTGATGCTAAGAAAAGGGATGATCTTGTTTGTTACAACTGCAGACAACCAAGTCATTTTGCCTCCAATTGTCCCAAACCGCGCTATGAAGCCGCTCCTACCAAGAAACCGTTCAACAAGAAGTTTTTCAAGAGAAGAGGAATGGTTGCTGAACTAGGAGAACAACCATTAACATGGATGGGTTCTGATACAGATGATAGTGATGAAGATGAAGGAGTTGTAAATCTTTGCCTAATGGATTTGAAGAAAAAGTTGAAATTGACGAAAGCCTTCCACTGCCACTCCATCAAATGAAGTCAGTTTCACCAAGAACTCCTGAAGCTAAACAAGGCAAAACTCCTACTTCACCAAACTACTCTCTTGAGGATCAAACCGAACAAAGCCATGATGACCAGGTACTTGAACGTGCTAATGTTATTTGTCAACAACACACTGTGCTTAAAAAGGCATATAAATTAATGGCTGCGGAACTTGAATATTCCCAAAAAGAGTGCAAGTCCCATAAGGAGGAGATTGAAAAACTCAAGCTCCAAATTGTTGGGATAGCTTCTATTGTGGAAGAAAACCGCTACCTTAAGGACAGAACCGAGGTACTTCTCACCCGAATTCATGATCTTACTGCACAAAGGGATGAACTTAAAAAAGTGACCGATGTGTGGACTAAGTCTGGGGTCACCATGGAACAAATCGTTAATTCACAAATTCTCTCTAAGGAGAA
Source organism: Campanula takesimana (assembly GCA_026119855.1). Taxonomy (NCBI): domain Eukaryota; kingdom Viridiplantae; phylum Streptophyta; class Magnoliopsida; order Asterales; family Campanulaceae; genus Campanula; species Campanula takesimana. Next base: position 1,155,220 of record JAOWBW010000331.1, read on the forward strand.
AAGTGGATTGGGATTTAAAACTGATGATGGGTGTAAGTGTCCTTGTCTCTGTGCTGAAGGTGGTGTGAAACCAACTGAACAAACCAAAGAAATTCCTAAGGTGAATCATGCTGGTAAAAAGGGCTCAAAACAAGAAATTAAAAAGCAAAATTATTTCTATGAGTATCCTAAAAACCAGACTGGGAGAGATCCAAAGTGGAAAGAGAAATCCACAGCGGCTGAGGCAACCAAAGAAGTATTGAGTGATGAAACCGCTCCTAGTCGGTTTAAGGAATATCCTGTTATATTTCCTAAAGCCGCACCTAAGAGGAAGGTTGAGCTCAAGAAGGTTAACTTTGTTAAAGCCAAAACCGCTGACCCAGTAAAACATGAGAAACCGAAGGTCAGTAAAGGGTTTGTAAAACCGCAACCACAACCTGGCTTAATTCATTGTTCTATTTGTGCCGATTTTGGTCATAGTGCTGGTCATTGTCTTTTAAGATTCACACCCAATGCCAAGGGACGTAAAAATCCTAAGGTCAAACAGGTGTGGGTCCCAAAAAGCTGCTAACCCTAGGACCCAAGGAATAAGGGGGACCAAAACCTTTCATGTTTATTTTTCAGATGTCATGTTTTATGGCTGGAACCGCTAAGAAGAAGAAGGATCTCTGGTATTTGGATAGTGGATGCTCACGACACATGACTGGAGATTCTGAACTACTCTGCAGTTTCATCCAAATGAAAGGTCCCCCAGTAGTGTTTGGTAACAACAAGAAAGGAGAAACAGTAGGATATGGAGCAATCAAACGAGGAAAGGTGACTATTGAAAATGTGTCACTAGTAGAAGGACTCAAGCACAACCTTCTCTCCATATCTCAGTTTTGTGACAAAGGAATGAACTGCATCTTCTCCTCAACTAGCTGTTATATCAAAGATGCTTCCTCTGGAGTCACTCTAATGACTGGCAACAGAACAGGTGATGTTTATATGATAGATTTAAGAAATATTGTTTCTATTGCTGACCTCTGTTTTGTAGCCAAAAATATAAGTGAAAGCAGCTGGTTATGGCATAAGCGGCTCAGCCACTTGAACTTTAAGTATCTAGCAAAACTGCACAGGGATGGTCTAGTAAAAGGACTACCCAAAGTGGCTGACCATCATGACGAAAAGTGTAAAGCATGCCAGCTTGGAAAGCAGCCCAAACAGTCATTTCCTAGTAAAACCGCACCTTCAACGAACCGCTGTTTGCAACTGCTGCACATGGATTTATTTGGACATGTCCCAACCTCTAGTATAGGAGGAAACCGCTATACACTTGTGGTGGTTGATGATTATTCAAGATATACATTGGTGGAAATGATGGCCTCTAAAGATGATACTTATGGCATCGTAACCTCTCTCTTTAGACAGCTCCAAACTCAGAAATTGGATGACATTGTTGCCGTGCGTTCAGATAATGGAACCGAATTTATAAACAATGGTGTTGCCCAATATTGTGATGATTATGGAATTGATCATAATTTCTCTGCCGCTGGAGTTCCACAACAGAATGGAGTAGTGGAAAGAAAGAACAAAACTTTGATTGAAGCAGGAAAGACTATGATTGCAGAATCCAAGCTTCCCAAGTACTTCTGGGCCGAAGCTGTCAATACCACATGTTTCACCCAGAACCGCTCCCTTATCATCAAAGTTCACAACAAGACTCCTTATGAATTGTGGAGAGGCGGATCACCCAACATTTCCTTCTTCAAGATATTTGGATCCAAGTGCTACATCTTGTACAATGGCAAAGAGCATCGAGGTAAATTTGATGCTAAGACCGATGAAGGTATTTTTGTTGGTTATTCTAAACACTCCAAAGCTTTTCGTTGTTTCAATAAGACATCTTTAAAAATTGTAGAATCAGTCCATGTTACATTTGATGAACATGCTCTCATTGAGCCACATATGGCTCCAAATGTTTCTAATGATTTTAGTGATTTTGAGACAGGCACTAGACATAGAGCAACTGACAACCATCCTACTGAAACCGCTACATCCAGTTCTTCAGCCGCACCTACTCAAACCGCTGATGGTGTAACTGTTGAACCGCTGTCCTCTGATCCCATTCAAACCATCCATCCAGTTCCAATCATCACCTTCAATGAAGATTTCAATGATTATCAAGATGATCCTCCTCTGGAAAATCTTCAAGAAATAGTGGTTCAAGACAACCTCCCTCCTGAAATTAATGAGCATAGAGACCATCCAACTGCTAACGTTATTGGTCCTATCAGTACTGGTGTCCAAACCAGAGGGAGTTTGACTCACAGAGATGATCATAGTTTGTTCTCAACTGCTCTGTTATCTCAGATGGAACCGAAGAAGGTAGATGAAGCTCTAAGTGATCCAAGTTGGGTAATTGCAATGCAGGAAGAGCTTAATCAGTTTGAAAGATGCAAAGTTTGGACTCTAGTTCCAAGGCCCAGAGATCACACTATAATTGGAACAAAATGGGTATATAGAAACAAGATGGATGAAAGTGGTGCTATAACTAGAAACAAAGCTAGGTTGGTTGCTCAAGGTTATAGGCAAGAAGAAGAGATTGATTATGATGAAACCTTTGCCCCTGTAGCCAGACTCGAAGCCATAAGATTGTTCCTGGCCTATGCCTCCTTCAAGAAATTCAAGTTATATCAAATGGATGTGAAGAGTGCATTTCTGAATGGTGAACTACAAGAAGAAGTTTACGTAGACCAGCCGCCAGGATTTGAAGACAACAAATTTCCAAATCATGTATTCAAACTCAAGAAAGCACTGTATGGACTCAAACAAGCTCCAAGAGCATGGTATGACACTCTATCTAAATTTCTTATTGAACAAGGCTTCTCTCGAGGTAAAATTGATACAACTCTATTTATAGCTAAACACAAAAGTCATTCATTATTAGTTCAAATATATGTTGACGATATTATTTTCGGTTCTACTAATGAAACTATGTGTGTTAAGTTTGAGAAGCTAATGAAGAGTAAATTTGAAATGAGTATGATGGGAGAGTTGACATTCTTTCTTGGACTCCAAGTCAAGCAATGCCATGATGGGATCTTTATCAACCAAGCCAAATACACTAAAGATTTGATAAAGAAGTTCGGGCTTGAAACCGCTAAACCAGTTGATACCCCAATGCCTAAGGCCTGCAGTTTGGATCGAGATGAACATGGTAAGAAAGTTGATCAAACTCTCTACCGAGGTATGATTGGCTCTCTACTTTACTTAACTGCTAGTAGGCCAGATATCATGTTTAGTGTTTGTGTTTGTACTAGATTTCAAGCTGACCCTAGAGAATCTCATCTTATTGCTGTTAAAAGAATTATTAGATATTTATCTGGATCTGTTAACCTTAGACTTTAGTACTCCAAAGAATCTTCATTTGATCTATTAGGTTGTTCAGATGCTGACTTTGCAGCATGCAAGATAAGCAGAAAGAGCACAAGTGGTACTTGTCAGTTCCTTGGAACGCGACTGGTATCCTGGTCTAGCAAGAAACAAGCGTCGGTTTCAGTCTCAACCGCTGAAGCTGAATATATAGCGGCTGGAAGCTGTTGCTCTCAAATTCTCTGGATGAAACAACAGTTGGAGGACTACGGGATATTTGAACAAAACTGCCCTATCTACTGTGATAGCACTGCTGCAATATCCATCTCCAACAATCCAGTTCAGCACTCAAAAACCAAGCACATCGACATAAGATATCATTTCCTCAAAGACCATGTTGAAAAGAAAAACATTTTTCTAGCAAAGGTGGGAACAGATGATCAAATTGCTGACATCCTCACCAAACCGCTTGAAAATTTTAGGTTCTATCACTTACGAGGAGAAATGGGTATGTTAGAACTAACTTAAGATATCATATCTATATATATTATTTCTAATATCTTTTGTTTAAGTGTTTTGGCTATGCTTAGAAAAGTCATCTAGTGTGCGGTTCTGTCATCACTGAAACCGCATCAATAGATGGTTCGGTACAAGATATTCCATCAAACTGACGAATCAAAATAAATGAAATCGGTTCGTCCAAAACCAACAAGAAAGCAAAGTCATTCGGTTTAAACATATAAACCGCCATCAGATTAGAGAGACATCAGTTTCATGAAAATCGCTGAAGACGTAAGGTAAGTCGGTTTGCTCAATCAAACTGCTCAGGTATGAAATTGCATTTTAGTCCCTACTTTATGTCACGTCATTTATTATGACCTTTTAGGAATTATCTCTGCCGCATTAAATTCTATGTGACGTGGGACGCCAACTGGAGACCATCGTGCGCCGTTCTCGTCGTTCCATTACCCGAGGAACAGTTATTTGAGTATAAAAGACAAAGTTTATTTCTTTTTACCTCTTTACCTTCTTCATCATTCATCTCTCTCTTCTGCAACCTCTGTTTTCTTCTTCTAAATTTCTTATACTCTTTTCAAAATTTAAATGGCACCAAAGAAATCATCCGAGCCTTCTGCTCCATCTACATCTAAAATATCCAAAGGCGATATGGATGAATCCAACTTTGTACATGGATCCCAAATCATTAAAGCCGAATTTGAAGCTAATTCAGTTGGAAGGAAACTGATAGCTCTGCATGAGTCATCGAAACTGCTGCCCGTGTTCCAACTAGATGAACCAAAGTTTGATAAGGAATTTTGTGCAGAATTCTTTGACAATGGGATTGTCTCTATGGTCCCTCTGTTGAATGGAAAAGGTGAAGAGATCAGAGACTTGGCATCTGGGGAACTTCAGACTGAAAATGCCATCAAGTCCACTGTCAGGACAAAAGAAGTGGTTCTATCTGCTTCAAGGTTGCTATCCTGGCTGGTTTAGAAAATTCTGGAATTCTTTCCATCAAACCAGAGTTAGTCAGCCGAACTACTGAGGAGCTCTTAGGGGTCTCTGTCTTTAACACTAAGACCACCCCCAAGAAAGAGTTTGGAGAAGTTATGGCAATATTGTGTGATTTAGTAGATACTGGAGTGATGTGCAAGAATGGCAATCACAACAACTTCACTACTGAGCAGTACAACTACTGTGTGGCTATCTACAAAGGGAAGAAGCTGCACTGGCCAAGGATCATAATGCAAGAAATGATCAATGCCCTTAGCCGCCATACATCTGCCAAAGCCACTGGAAAAACGAAGATCAGAACCCACTGCAGGCTTTTGACAAAGTTCCTGCATCAAGATTCTGTTATCTTTAAAGCTTCTATGGCAAACGAAGCTGAGTGGGTGCAACCAAATAAGAAGACCTTGTTTGGTGCCTCAAAACTTGATGCTTTCAGAACCGGATTTAGATGGCGGTTTGCACAAGCGGTATGGAATGCTGATCCTCTGCCTGAATAGCAGAGAGGACCCTATCCTGAGGCTCGGCTCAATAAGTCAGGCAAACCTTATGCCGGTGCCATAGCAGATCAAGCTGCCGCTACAAGAGCTAGAGAAGCAGCTCAAACTGCCACCTTGAATAGGCTAGAAGTTAGCCTGGATAGAACTGAGGCTCCAGTTGAGAGGGAGTCTGCGGTTGAGGGGGAGCCTGCAATCCCTGCGGCTCAACCCAGGGAAACCGCGGCTCCAAGAAAGAAGAAAGCTAAAATTACTGATCCTTCCAAACCCTCATCCAATCTTCCTCCAAAACCATCCTTACCAAAATCCTTCCTTATTCTATCAAATCCCTCTTCTGAACCTCTTCCACCTTCATCTAAACCAATTCCCTTCACTAAATCATCTCCACCTACTTCTTCTAAACCCCAGATAAAACCCCTTTCCCCAATAAAGCCAAATGTTGAAAAATCCATGAATTTTACACAAGATGTGAATCTCATGCGAAAACGTAAAGCTACTACTTCTGAACCCAAACCTTCCTCACCTTCTCTATCTTCTCCAAAACTTCCAACTGTTCAATTCACTGAAGAACAGTTACAGCTAATCTTTTCTACCCTTCACAACCTCAAACCTTCTACTCAAACCGAGCCTGAGCAGACTGACATGTCTGAGGCCGCGGTTCAGCCTGATCAAACTGCAGAACAGTTTGTGGCTGAGGTTATTGTGGATGTAGATGTGCCTGAGCAGACTAATATGTCTGAGGCAGTTCAAGATGAACCTGGGCAAGATTATGACAATCTTGAGGTTCAACCGCTGAAGAAGAAGAGAAGATTAATAAAGAAACTGATTTTGTGGAGCACTGGCAATCAAGGCCACCTGGTGCAGTGGACTTTACTGAGGCTCATGACAAGAAGAATCACTCACCTATTGAAGGCTCATTTGCAAAGGAATTAAGAGAAAGAGCTGAACTGAGAAAGGTCGGTATAGACCCTATGTTGGTTGAAACCGCTCCTCCTTCACTGAAACGAAAGCTAAATTTTGACTCACCAGAGCACACTCCTTCACCATCCGGATCCCCTGCACCGTCGGTTCAACCGCAAGTAATACATGTCTCTGCACCTTCGGTTTTGCCTGAATTATCTGTCGCAGTTAGGACTCCCAAACCGCTTGCTATGAAAAGGAAGTGTGCACAGGATATCGCGGGCTTACCTAAAGAGGTTTAGAGCTACTTCTTCCAAAGCCAACCGCCATGGAGCCATCCTCAGAGCCGCCAAGAAGCATGAAGAGCAATGACTCAAGTCTGGTCCTCCAAATCCTTTCGCAATTTTTCCAGCCGATGAGTCTCAGGCTGCTTCAGATCTACTCATTGCTTCAACTCTTGATCAAATCATTGAGGATCTGGCAGTTGAGGTCATCTTTTCTCTCTGCTCTCAATTTTTCTTTAGGATAAACTGCATTGTATTTCCATATCTTTATATATGGCAGTTCTCTCCTTATACTTCCATTCCTCTCTCCAATATCCAAATTCTTTCCATTGCCCCTTCTTTTCTTTATACCTCACTTTCCATAATTCCTTTCCCTACCACCTCTATTGAAACTAATCAAGTGAGAATCCAACAAGTTCTGGATTCACTTTTTGCTCAGGCTGCCTTTCTTTCCTCTCTGCCCTTCATTGTTGATGCCATTAAGAGGGAGAATATAGTGGCTGACCCTAGGCTTGGGAAATTAGAATTTAAGGTGGAATCAATTCTAGAGAATCAGCTCAAATTAGAAAACAACCTTGAAACTCTAAAAGAGATGAGTTAGGCATGAAGCGGCTCAAGAGATGAATGAGATTCTACAGAAGAAGTTAGACCAACTAGCTGATCTGACGGTTTCATCAACTGACTATCTAGTTCATTTTGCTCGCGACCTCAAGAATCTATCTGAAAAGATCCTAGAAAAGGTAAATGAACCAACCTTTCTTCGTCTTAAGTCAGCTGAATACGTGTTTGAAACCGCCAGCCTAGTTGAGCCTTCTGATGCTGCTCAAACCGCAGACCAAGCCGCCGCCAGGGTTCCTGATAGAACTGACTAGATTATTTTTCTATCTTTTTGTTATTAGTTTTATCGTTTATTATTTTCCTTGTAATTTGTAACTTTCAAAAACTTTAAAAGGATTATAATGAAAAATGAATGCATTGAATCTTATTCCAAAAACCTTGTTTATTCAAACTACTTGTTTGTGGAACAATGCATTTTCAAAACCCATGCACTTTAATTCATCTTGAAAAAAATTTCTAAGTGTATGTGTTTTAAACATTCAGTTTGAACATGCATATCTGATTTTCATAATCATATCTCTCTATATGCATCTGAATGTATTTCTCTTCTATCTGTTTTTCATTTCCTTTGTTTTTGATAGATTAGAAGTCTATGGTATAGTATCGTGTGTGCATTTGACTTGTGACATGCAGCTTTAATACATATTCATTTGAGCATGTTTTTACCAAGTACAATGTTTGCTCTATCATAGTGTGGTAATGGCATCAATCAAATAGGGGGAGATTGTTAGGATTCATTGTTAGTACACCCACCTGATTTGATTGACCCATTCCACGTGTCTTTTTATGGATTTTAGGTTTACATGTAATGAAGTTATACTTCAATTTTTAGACAAGTCAATTTCTAGATTTTTAGTAGTTAGGCTGAGTTATGTTCGGTTTATCCATAGCGGTTTAGTGTCCCTCAAGCCACAATCTTTAAACCGCCAGCATGGTGCCTTAAGTCCTTTATCAAACCGCAGTTTGTGTCTTTGATGAAACCACATCAAGTTCATTCATGAAACCGCACATGCATCTGGTGGAACCGCCGACCAAGATATTGAAGAAGTTATTGCTGTCATTTACTCCTTGAAGACAAACATTCACTTTTCAACCGTAAATGAATGACTGGTGACTTGTCCTTAAACTTCAAGTCATGTTTCAGTTATTCTTGGAATGTCGGTTTGTCTCGCTTTTTGAAAAGTTACCGTTGTACTTCTCCAACAACTAAAAGGACAATGTCAGGTAGTGATCCAACAACTTGCTGCCACAAGGAAAAAGCAAAGGACCACAGTGACAGGTCAACCAATGGGATTGTGACAGCGCATAGAACCGCCAGACAATGACTCACCTCTTTGTCCAACGGTCACTAATGCCTTCACTATAAATAGCCTTCATTTGTCAACAATGAAGGTTGCTGAGCTTCAAGGAGAATATCCCAAGTATCCAAGTTTGCTTTGAAGATTGAAAACCCAGATATTCATATCTTCATCATCTCCTTAGCAAACCCAGAATTCTTCATCAAAGCTTCAAGCCTTCAAACCATCATCAATTCAGCCTTGCACAGAAAGTAATCACTTGCTCGCCATCACTTAGATATTTTGAGCTCTTGATTTCTTTCCGCACCACACACCCGGAGTATATTCTCTTATAGATTATATACCTCGAAAACACAGGTTGTTATAATAGCTTTGTTAGGTTAGATTGTCTATTTAGAGTTTAGATTCTTTTGTAATCTTGTAAAAACTCATCTAAATCAATACAAGTCTAGTAGCTATTAGAAAATCCTAGGCTAACCACCTAGGTAGAGGACGTAGTTCTTTCAAGAACGAACCTCTTCAAATTGTGTGTCTTTGATCTTTAATTTCTGTCTTGTCATTTACATTTCTGTTTATGAGCTTTATTTACTCTTATGTGAAATGACTTGATAAATGATTTGCATACTTCTGTGATACTTCAGTTGTGCCTTGTCAGTTGCATCATTCCTTTTTCAACCACTTAAACTGCCCTACTCTTTATAATTCTGTTTGGCCAAAACCGCAAAACTCCGCTGTGCATTTTATCTGAGCGGTTCTAGTGCTTTAAACCGCAATAGACCAAACGGATAAGTACTTGGTTGATTTTCAAGGGTATTTCGAAAAAGATTTCAAACCGCTATTCACCCCCCCCCTCTAGCGGTTTTATACCCTTGTTGCCCTTTGAGACCAACAATTAGGCTCACGCGGTTGGATTATTTTCACTTCTCAGCACTTAAGCAATAAGAAGAGAAATGGATCCCTTAATGCGAGTTCTAGGTCCATATAGCCCAAGATCATAATAATTTGTTTTCCAAGTTTTAAAATTAGTCTCATTTAGCATCGGGACGGTACTCATAGCAGTAATAACGGATGAAGCAATAAGTAAATCTGTTGGGTTTTTTTTAGAACAAAAGAATGAAAAACAAAACATAAATAAGAAACTACACAACGAATAAATGATTAATTATATCAATGAAATCCATCAATAAGGTAATTAACATGACATCAAAACTAATCTTTGGATTGCGAATTGACTCATAAATAATTGCCTTAGATGACAAGTAATTTGAACAACATTTGATTAAATGCATAATCTTCCTTTGGGTAGTCTTAAGCATTTAATAAAACCACTTAATGTTCATTTTATTTGTCATCACATGAATGCTTAAGTTTAGTCAAATGTCAAGATCTTATTTAGAAAATTCAAGTCATTCACATATTAATTTAAACATTCAACACTTTAATAATTTTGGATTTAAATAACGTTAATCACTTAGGCGATAATATTATTTAAACAATGAATAAAATTATTTAAGCATATAATTAATCAAGGTTTTAAGGTTTGATAAAATGTATGTTTTGTTCAAAAAGGGAAAAAAAAAGTAGTGTATAAACTTAAAAATTCCAAAACATGTGAATAGTGTCTGCTCAGCCGAGCATAGAGAAGTGCACGGCCGAGCAAACACTGTTCACAGAAACTTTTTTTTTCGACATATAGTGCACGGCCGCGCTAAACAAAACGCACGACCGAGCTGCTCGGCCGAGCATAGGAAAGGACACGGCCGAGCACCATTAATCAGAAATTTTTGCCTTTTCGACTCATTATTTTGGCGCCGTTTCATGTGCTCGGCCGAGCAGATCATCAGACTCGGCCGAGCAGGCCATTTTCTGCACTTTCTAAATTTTGTTTTAAACTTTCCCAAAATCAATGAATGGAAAGTAGATCCACATGGTATGTACTTAAAACATAAAACCACACTATAAAGGATAATCTTGCTTTTAAAATTAATGGAATCAAGTAAGTAGATCCACATGGTATGCACGAAAACATAAATCCATGTTATGAAGGGATTGTCAAACTTGAACCATTGTGTTCATTAAACAAAACTTTTCAAACAATTTCTTTAATACTTATATGATGAATATCAGCACTATATTAATGAATTAGTGCTTCTAAACAACATCAAAACTTGATGATTCAACAGGAAAGATTGAATCAAAAGCATTTTAAGGCTTTCCAAAAGAACTCAAACTCAAACCAAATAATGAGCGGGCTCTGATACCCATTGTTGGAACAATTTATGACCCTGAATGCCATACTCATATTTAGAAGGAGATTGAGGAAGGAGATGAAGGCAGAAGCGAAGTATTACCTGTTGAATCCATTAAAGATGTTGTAGGGAGAAATAAGATGAAGAAGAAGAATTTAGGGGATGGAGTTCTTCAAAATGATTGTATCTTTTCCTCTTTACTTCTTTGATACTTAATGAAGATTTATCAAGAGAGTAATAATGAATGATGTAGTGATTTCAAGGGTTGATGGAGAACCCTTTATATATGAAACCAATAGGCACCTCATTTAGGGACTACACCCTTTCAACCTTTAGTGATGCTATATTACCACTTTGCCCATAAAAAATGGGTAATATTACATCCAAGAATTCTACACATTTATTTACTTTTATTTACTACACTTTATATTAACATTATAATCATGATTTCATAAATGGAATATTAATGACTTGTTGTGCAAGCCATGTTCTAACAAAGTGAAGTATGAGAGAGAAAGTGGGGTAGGATATAGTAGGTTGAGTGCTGTTGTGAGTATAAAAGGAACATATGAGAGTGAATGAGTGCGGGAAATAGTAAAGATTATTTGTCATTGTCGCGCCCCAGACCCGTGGTCCAACTTGGCCCCACGATCGGGACACGATCGGAAGACGTCATAAAACATTTTAGGAAAATTTTTCTCGAAATGTACTTTCATAAAAGTTTAACACTTTAAAATAACTTTACAAACAACTTCCAAAAGAAAGTACTTAGCCCGAAGGCTTACAAAATTTGTTTACAAATACACAAACACCAACATTTTCCAAAGTATAAATTTTAAAAGATGATGAAGTCACGGATACTCTACCCCTAAAGGTTATACATTATATAATGTAGCCTTTACAAAACTCATATCCCAAACTCTTACCACCACGACGTCCTCCCGTGCAAGTGTCCTATTCCCTGGACTTGCCTTTATCTAAAACAGTAAACAAATAAGGGGTGAGAATGAATCTCAGTAAGCTACTAAAATGCAACTACGTTACATGCTGATATGATAATCATAAAGAAACTATATCAACAAATAATCAAATAGCATATAGCACATAACATGAGAGATAACATCAACTCATATATCACAATTAACACCTAGGCCACACTCCGGTGGATACCAAGCCAAGGTTTACCCAATAACAACTGTTTGAGAAAACCAACTGTGAATACCATCTGAGAAAACCATCTGAGCAGCATAAATAGCTGAAGCCGTCGGGATCCCGAAAACAAACCATAACCAATAGAACCAAAGTAACCAGAGAGGGAAATATGACACAAAGTCATAACCCTAATGCTCACCAAATGAAGCCATTCATCCCATCCAAGGCCAATCTGGACTGGGGAAACAAAGAAGGCGCAGTGGAGACCTTATAGTGAACTTGGCTTGTGTTCCACTATAATTCTCCCACCGCCTGACTCAGAAGCTCCAATGGAAAACCTTATAGTGGACTTACCTGTACCACTATAATTCTTCCATCGGCTGACTCAGAAGCTCCAATGGAAAACCTTATAGTGGACTTACCTGTACCACTATAATTTTTCCATTGGCTGACTCTACAACAAGACCAGCTGGACTTTTCACAAGAATCACAGTAATGAATACTTGCTAAAAAAAACCCGGGGCATTTAATCCAAGAAGGAACTAAGCCAAATACATCACAAGATGCACACAAAAGATTTCTCATAAAGAGTCCATAACAAGGACATTTAGTCACAACTCAATCTTTTTCATCAACGACATAAAAGTCATACACATTCACGTTTGGGTCCTAAACAACCCCAAGGACTACACAAACAATTGTCCTCTTGTACCCAAGTTAAACAAACTATCAACCTGGAAAACAGGGGGGGTGCGCACGCCCCACCCCATAGGGTGCGCGCGCTCCCAATCATCAGATCCTCACAATTTTTGGTCACTTAAGGGTGCGCGCGCCCCACCCAAAAGGGTGCGCTCGCTTCCCTTGATCAGACACTTTTGCCTAAGTTGACAACAATAGGGTGCGTGCGCTTCCTTATATAGGGTGCGCGCGCCCCCTCCCATTTTGGGCCAAATCCCAGATATCTTTCTTAGTTCATTTTTACTCCTTCCGTCCCACAAATATAACACATAACTACACAACTTTAGCAACTTTTATTAAAGTTACACTTTGGCTTCTAAGCCATTCCAACACCAGATAAAATCAATTAAATATACTCCCTTTGTCCCAAAATTACAAGTATAACAAATATTACCCAAATCACAAAATTAACAAATAGAAGTATCAAATATAAATATAATTTTTCTAATATACCAATATACTCATTTAGGGACACTTTCATACATTTCCCCGTCCCAAGAATAATAGTATAATTTTATAATATACTTATTTAATATTTAATTCAAGTTAATATTTTACCGTCCCACAAATAGGAGTATACTTTCAAACACTTATACTAACATTTTCAGAATATAAACATACTCCATATACATACTTGCATACAAACTAAGTCACTTACCCAGTATAATTATACTCCCTTTGTCCCAAATAAACAAGTATCACAATTAAATTCTTTTCACAATAATTTCACCACATATCACCCATATAGCACATATATGACCATTTTACTATTTAAGGGGAATTAGTAACTTACCTATTTCCGGAAAAAGTATCACATAAATATGTTTTGTTCGGCTAGAAATGACATACTCAACGCCCTGATATTTTTATATAATTAGTTTTTAAAACGGATAAGTAAATTAAAAGAAATAAATCAAAATTGGTTGAACTTACCTATTTCCTTCGTGAACCAGAGAGAGTAATGAAAAGAAAGAAAGAGAAATGTTGCACACAGAGAGAGAAGAGGTGAGGAGATAAGAATATAAAGATTTTTATAAAATTTTCACTTTGGTCCCTCCACTTTCATTTTGAGCAAATAAGCCCCTGAACTTTAAAGTTACACTTTGGACCCTAAAGTTTCAACTAACTCATTTATTTCTTTTAACAAAATTACTACTAACACATTAACTAACACATATACTCAAATAATATATGCTAGTCATAAAAATATTTTCTAACACATAAAATGCACATAAAAGTTCCAATTAAAATTCCCAAAAATATAAAATAAATAGGAACGGGTTTTGGGGTCGTTACAGTCATTTTAAGAAATTGTGACTTATCAATTGGACACCCAAATGTGTGCACATAGTTATGGGACGGATGGAGTATAAAGTATTGTAGTTTCTATTTGACTTATTTGTGACATTTGGATTCCGCAATGTATATCCAAGTTCTCAAAAAAAATATAAGGGCCCTTCAAATGTCTTCTCCCCGGGCCCATAAAAAGGCTAGAGACAGTCTGCACATAAATAAAATTTGGATGTTCATTTTTTAAGAAATGATGGTGTATCTTACCCACTCCATCCCAAAGTAAATTTCTGAAAAAATAATTTGCTTATAATAAAAATGAGTTTAGAGAAAATTTACACATTTATTTTAGGATCGAAGTAGTATTGGATAAGTCAACATCTATGAATCATGTTTGACATACTTATACCTTATTGTAGAAATGAGACAATTAATTGAAACAAATGGAAGATAAAATTAGAATGCTTTCTTAAGATGGAGTGGGTAAATATTTACTCCATCTGTTGAGCATCAAAAGTGTTGGAATAGAGGACCAACCGGGACTAGACTTTGGAGCAAAAGGAAGAAAATCGTCGGAGTGACTGTTGCTCTGGGCGGCCGCCCAGGGTGATGGTGGGCGACCGCCCACTTAATCAGTCTGTTCAATCCGGAGGAGCAGTTTTATGGGCGACCGCCCAAGACCAATATGGGCGACCGCCCACTTGTCGGGAGAGGCAAAAACTGGTTCGGATTTTAGGCCAATTTTCGGGTTCCTTTTTCCATCTAGGGTTAGGTTTGTATTCCTGGGCACATATTTAAATAAAGTTCCGCCCCTAAACTCATTAAAGGCCAATAAAACTTGGGAGTTGATTAAACTGCCTAAGGGGAAGAAGGCATTGCATAACAAGTGGGTTTACAGGATCAAGGAGGAAGCAAACAGCAGTAAGCGTTACAAGGCAAGGTTGGTTGTAAAAGGGTTTCAGCAAAAGTACGGTATTGACTACACCGAGGTATTCACTCCTGTTGTGAAAATGACCACTATCATAATGGTTCTTGGGATAGTAGTGGCGGATAACTTGTTGCTGGAACAGATGGATGTAAAGACGGTCTTTCTTCATGGTGATTTGGAGGAAGAAATTTACATGGTACAACCAGAGGGTTACTTGTCTAAGGGTAGCGAGGAACTGGTTTGCAGTTTGACTAAGAGCTTGTATGGCCTTAAACAAGCTCCTAGGCAGTGGTACAGGAAGTTCGATGGATTCATGCACGATATTGATTTTATCAGATGTGAGGCGGATCATTGTTGCTACTTCAAGAACACGGACAACGGGTACATAATCTTGTTGTTATATGTGGATGACATGCTAATAGCGGGCTCTAGCAGTAGAGAGGTAAACAGATTGAAGGCTCAGTTGTCAGAACGGTTCGAGATGAAGGATTTGGGGGAGGCCAGAAAAATCTTGGGCATGCGGATTGACCGGAATAGGGAGTCGGGTAAGTTGGTTCTTTCACAAGCAGAATACGTTGAGAAAGTCTTGGCAAGGTTTTTCATGGAAGAGGCGAAGCCAACAGGGACACCATTGGGTATGCACTTCAAGCTATCCGAGAAGGACTCACCTAAGGGCAAGGAGGAGCATGACAAGATGGAGAGGACTCCATATGCTTAGGCAGTGGGGAGTCTAATGTATGCAATGGTGTGTACAAGGCCGGACATTGCACATGCGGTGGGAGTAGTCAACCGGTACATGGGCAATCCAGGGAAGCAACATTGGGAAGCGGTTAAATGGATCCTGCGTTACTTAAAAGGTACTGCTGGAAAGGCTCTATGTTTCTCAAGAAAGGAGGTCGTGTTAGCGGGTTATGTGGATGCGGATTTGGCATCAAGTAATCTTGATAAGAGGAGAAGTACTACGGGTTATGTTTTCACATTGGGTGGTACGGCTATCTCCTGGGCTTCTAAATTGCAGAAGATCGTGGCTCAGTCGACTGCGGAAGCAAAACATGTGGCAGTGACAGAGGCAAGCAAAGAGATGGTATGGTTGCAGAACTTCTTGGGTGAACTTGGGAAGACACGAAGTGGTAATGCTCTCTACAGTGACAGTCAGAGTGCAATTCATTTGGCTAGGAATCCGGCGTTTCATTCTAGGACGAAGCACATTGAGCTGAGGTTTCACTACATCAGGCATCTCTTGGAGAGGAAGACCTTAAGGCTGGAGAAGATTTTGGGATCGGAGAACCCGGCTGACATGTTGACCAAGGTAGTAAACCTTGAAAAGTTGAAGCTATGTATAGCTTCAATTGGGCTTAGAAAATAGGAGAGGATGAAGGCACTACCATGATCGAGGTGAGCACTATGGCACCAAGGATGAGTTGAAGAACGGATACGGGGCTTGTATGCGCGGTTGATCTCTAGGTGGGAGATTGTTGGAATAGAGGACCAACCGGTACTAGACTTCGGAGCAAAAGGAAGAAAATCGTCGGAGTGACTGTTGCTCTGGGCGGCCGCCCAGGGTGATGGTGGGCGACCGCCCACTTAATCAGTCTGTTCAAATCCGGAGGAGCAGTTTTATGGGCGACCGCCCAGGACCAATATGGGCGACCGCCCACTTGTCAGGAGAGGCAAAAACTGGTTCGGATTTTAGGCTAATTTTCGGGTTCCTTTGTCCATCTAGGGTTAGGTTTGTATTCATGGGCACATATTTAAGTAAAGTTCCACCCCTAAACTCATTGTAACTTCAAGATAATATATTATAGTGCAAGATCCTGGCTTGGTAGTGCCCCCAGACGTAGTCAAACAAATTGACGAACTGGGTAAACAATTTCTGTGTCTTTTGCTATGTTATTTTCTTGTGCTTTGTTTGTGTGCCATTATTTTCTTGGGGTTATTGCTTGGGTTGTGAGGGTCTAATCCACAACAAAAAGTCCATTATTTTGTAGTAATAACCACAATTATAAAAGTTTAGTTTTTTTTTTAAAAAAAAAAATAGAATCAACTAATATAAATCATCATAAGAAGTGCTCGTCTTAAAAAAGATAAGAGGAAGTCTTGTGTGAGACGGTTTCACACATAAAACGGGTCTTGATGAGAGAGGAAATTGGCTTACCCCGCTTCTCCCATAGGAGCCAAACAATTTCCTCTCTCATTTAAACCCGTCTCATATGTGAGACCGTCTCACAAAAGTTTTTGTCTAAAGAAAAAGACCAGCTCCATCATTATTAATGGCTTCATTTAAATTAATTAGTGACAACTTTCAATAATTAGACTATATTGAGCCAATATTCGAGTTTTACATTT
Organism: Campanula takesimana; assembly: GCA_026119855.1. Classification (NCBI taxonomy): domain Eukaryota; kingdom Viridiplantae; phylum Streptophyta; class Magnoliopsida; order Asterales; family Campanulaceae; genus Campanula; species Campanula takesimana. Next base: position 1,172,362 of record JAOWBW010000331.1, read on the forward strand.
CTCATAATTTTAATTATGTAGTCATCATCAGTGATGCAAAGAGAAAATCATGTGCCATAAAAAGGGGAGAAGATCCAAACTCTATTAAATAATTAAATTGTTTATTTACCTCCAGTTGAGATGGAAGAAATACCAAACTCCGTTTCTCCTATCAAAACATTAGAACATGAAAAGAAAAAAAAAATGAAAATTTTGAGAAAAACTTGTTTTACACTCGTTTTAAGGTAAAATATATTTTCATCCTTTAATATAAAAAAAATCTCTTCGTGTAAAATATGTTTTAGACATTTCTTAATATAAAATAAGTTTTTCAAAATGCTAACTCAAAATAAAAAGAGGAGGTCTCCTGTGCAACGGTTGTACCGTGCGACAGGAGCTTACCTTTTTCTTTTTCTTTTTTTTTCTTTTTTCTGCTGAGATTTTTTTTTTTTTTTGGCCACCCCAACCTTTTTTTCCTCCCAACAAAAGTAACACTTATTATAACGAAATGTAACATTTTTTTCTTTTCAAATGTAACACTTTTTTTTTTTCAAAATGTACCACAATTTTGCTGCAATAAAGATAACATAAAGATTGACAACTAAACTAATGTCACACTTTTTATAAAGGAATGTAACACTATTTTTTTCAAATGTAACACTTTTTTTTCTTTCAAATGTAACACTTTTTTTTTAAATGTACCAAAATTTCGCTACAATAGATTAAGATAACATAAAGATTGACAACTAAACTAATGTCACACTTTTTATAAAACAATGTAACACTCTTTTTTTTCAAATGTAACACTTTTTTTTTCAAAATTAACATAAGATTGACAAACTAAACTAATGTTACATTTTATAAAAATGAATGTAACATTTTTTTTCTCAATTGTAACACTTTATATTCTTAAATGTAACATTATATCTGAAATGTAACAATTTTTTATTGAGAAAGTAACAATTGAAATGCAACTCGATTATATATATGAATTTTTACTCTTTTTTTAAAGAAAAAAAGTAACATTTACTAAAAAAGAATGTTACATTCATCTATATAAATAATTATAATCATATATTCACTTTGTTACACTTCAAATATTACTTTTTTTAACCACAAAAACTATCAAATAATTTAAATTTTCTTGTAAAATTGCTGTTACATTTTACTGTAAAAAGTGTTACTTTTTGAACATGAAACTATTACTTTTATCAGAACAGAGTGTTACATATTATCAGAACAGAGTGTTACATCTTATCTGATGAGCAGCTCAAACTTTTTGTGTGTAAAAAAATATGTTTTTTTTTTAAAAAAAATCAACACATATCATGACCTATGTAGTTTTATTCGTCTTATCGAGACGAACACAACGATATTTTTATTTATTTTTATGAGTTATAAATATCAAGATATAACATTTTAAAGTTATTGGAGTTTTTTTTAAAAATGAATGACACGTGGCGCACTGAGAATGTAAGAGAGGCTGGCAGGCGGGTAAAAGGGCTGGGTTGGACGGGTTGCTCCATGGGCCAAGCCCGTTTATACAAGACTTTGTCAAATAAATCTCCCTCTTCATTCAGACCCTCCTCACCTTCTCACCCCTCACAACAAACGATTACAAAAACGAAAAAGGAAAAAAATCTCAAATTTTCCCTCACTTTCCATCTCTTTCTCGAGAAAGCAAAAAAAAAAAAAAATAGACATGTCTGCTTGTAGTAAAATCCGCCACATTGTCCGCCTCCGCCAAATGCTCCGACGGTGGCGCAAGAAGGCAGCCATGACCAGCACCACCCGCCGCCTCATTCCCTCCGACGTACCCGCCGGACACGTGGCAGTCTGCGTTGGAGTCAATTGTACAAGATACGTTGTCCGGGCGACCCACCTGAACCACCCGGTTTTCGTGAAGCTCTTGGTTCAAGCCGAGGAGGAATTCGGGTTCAATCAATCCGGCCCATTGGCCATCCCTTGTGATGAGACCGTTTTTGAAGAAATTATCCGGTACTTGTCCCGCTCCGATTCGAAAAATTCGGGTCGGATTACTAATCTTGAGGAGTTTCAAAGATACTGTCATGTGGGTATTCGGAGCAACCTTGAATTTTGGCCCGAGTCTCGACCTCTGCTTAATGGGTTATCCGACAAATCTATTTGGTAATTAGAGCATTATTTGCTACTAATCACAAAATAAAACATCACTCTGAGTTTTGATCCGGGTTGACTCGGGCGAGTTCATCCCAATTCTGCTCAACTCGGTCGGTGACTTGAGTCTGGCTCACTAACTTTTACTTGCCAAGTTGAGCTAAAAGGTGAATTTCGGGTCAATATATTTTCTTATTTATTTTATTTTATTTGATTTTAAATTTCGTTAAGTAATCAGCGAGCCGAGAAAAAGAACACAATGGAGATGGCAAGTAGGTGGAGCCGAGTCACCACCGAGTCGTCCCTAGTTCAAATCCGAGTGGAATTACAAAGCTAAAGTACGAGCCGAGGACACCGAGGAAGAGGAATTATTGAGAAAGAAAGTGATGAATAATGTGTCACTTTTTGTAAATTATGTGATTTAGTTAATTCATCTGATTAATGAAAATTTGTAGAGAAATTCAATTCAATTAAAGCACATATATTGGTCTATTATCTATTTTATTATTTTTCTCCATAATAATTTGATTATTTCTGGCTATTTATCGTGTGTGGTTTGTTGATAATTTGAGCATGGTGACCGTTATGGGAGTTAAAAGCGCAACAACCCATGTGTAGAAGTAAAAGCAAAAAGAGTACATCCAATTTGTTGTGTTTCACCTGATGATGTTTATGTTATCTCTTTTTTTAACCATATTAAACACAAAACCAAATCATGTTATTATCGAATTTGGGTAGAGGTGTTTGATAGCTTCCCTAAAGATGAGATTGTTATCTTTCCTTCACTTTATTAGTGAACAATGTGAGATACAGTCGAGTAGCAAAATGCGTGAAAAAAATTCACGCAGTGTGGACCATCGAGATGCGAATTAACAAACGAGATTCAAGAAGCAAGTTGAATTGTACAGTCTGACTGTACATGTCCCGAATTTTATTACTCACTCTCTTTCCCTTGTAAATGTCTGACTTTTTTCTTTATCGTGACCCAAATAAGTACAAGTTATCCGTGAAGTGAAATAGCTTTCGTAAATATTTTATATAGACACAAATCATAAACAAACAACAAAAGCCATATGTTTTTCATATATTCTTTTTTCAAATAGTGAATAAAATTCTTACTCCAATTTGTACATATATATACCCTACATGTAACATATTATTGACATCAATACCCAAATTGGTTGCATTTGCAATGTGTAAAGTTATAGCAAATGGATATAAAAAAAAGTACTATGAGAAGAGCAAGCTTATGTGCACTCACATGGGACGTTTGAGGTGCATTTATGTCATTTTGCATTAATGTAAATATTTTACTTTATTGCCTCAATTGTTAACAAGGTACATGGTGGTACTAAATGTACCCAAATTTGTTGCAATGTAAATTGTGAGTAGGGCTAATTAGAAATAGTACCAACTCAATCAACACATGTGCTTTCTTTTCATACTTGGACAACGGTTTTATTTTCTTTTTCTACCAAGTTAATGAAATTTAATCATATTGAACAATTGTTTATTTTCTTAAAATTTTGTATAGTCTATTAAAAAAAGATAGTATAACTTCGTCTAGACTATGTCAAGATAGACACACAAATAACTTTTATCGAGCAGGTGAGACTAAAACACTTAACTTTTTTTTACATGAAAGCCTCTTTACAAATTGCTTAATACCACTAGAGCAGAAGCTCTTTTGTATCAACATTTTTTATGACAACTACAATGATAATAAAATTAATAAAAACTAACGTGAAATGTATTTCCAACTATACGATGTATTTTACGGTTGCCACTATTTGTTTTTTCTCAAAATTTAATCATCACAATTAGTGCATTTTTCTTTATGTTTCAAAAATAAAAATAATACTATGATTTAAGTATTTAGCAAAACAATTATTAATAGTAATAAAGAAACCTTATGAAACCAATAATTTCCAGCTATTTTCAATAGTTGACCAATTCATTTATTAAAAGTTAAAATTAAAAACAGCTAATATTAGAAGGTGAGCATAACAAACATGCATTTGTTTATGGGTAGTTTAATTTCGATCCACCGCGTAAGCGTAGGTACATAATAAAATGGACTAATTTTCATTAATTCATTTTTTTTTTTTTTTTTTTTTGCTTGTACCCAAAGAAAATGAAAAATAGCATCAAGTACAAATCCATTGACTTTTTTGACTTTCTTGGTAGTGGATGTCATTGTCAACCTTTCTGAAAAGATCAAACTCCATGTGAGTCTTACTATCTGTCAAAAGTGTCAATCATGTTAACAAAATTAATTTTTCATTTTACTTGATTATTTATTTTTTTGTTTATTTAAATTAATTTTCTTGAACCTGAATCAAATAATTAAAGAGCTACTACTAGGGGTTGTGTAGATATAGCTTACGGTGGCAAGACTTTTAAACTACTCCCTCCGTTTTAAATTTTCTATCGCTTTAGGAGTAAAAAATTATTTCAAAATATCTGTCGTTTTACTATTATTAATGCACTTTTACCATTTTGTCTCAATTATACACTTATTAATAATGGTGAAAGTATCTCTCATGCAAGCATTTAATCACCTACAAAGTTGAATTATTTAGGGGCAAATGAGTCTTTTTAACATGCATTAATTACATTTTTTAATATGTGTGAAAAAGTTTAAAGCGACAGATATTTTAAAACGTATGGAGTATAATGAAAAAAGAAGTTTAAAGAGTTTAATTTTAATTAATGGTACTTTAACACCAACTTCTTTAACAAAAGTGTCCAATCATTAGCAAATGAGTTAGATTAAACATGATTGGACAGATTCGTGCCCTTTTGCGGTTTACTACGTGATTCAATCCTCATTAATGGTAGAATCGTTTTTGACTCATTTTTGTGAATCGGATTTCATTTGTAGAAGAGTGAATCTGAATAGTTGGTATATAAATAAAAGTGTAACTCAAACGGCATTCGGTATTCTTTTTCTATAAAAAAAAAAACAGGAATTCAATCCCCCCTCCCAAATGGGTAAATATAAAGTTACAAAAAAATCTCACAAAACTTGGCTCACAAAATGATTTGTCAAGATTTTATTGGTGCTTTTAATTAGAGTGTGGCGGGTCCACAATCGATGCACCCAATAAAATATCGATACCTCATTTTGTAAACTTCTTTTATGCCCCTAGCATTTTCCCCACCAAATATACTCTCCGTAACCCTTGGCAAATTTTCTCAAAGTACAATTTTCATTATAATTAAACACTATTTAGGGCATGGAGTGGAAGTTAAGGTGGATAGATAAAGCAGCCAAGAAGGGGCCACAATATGGTAGTAGGCACATAGTATCAAAACATTAAACCTACCTAGTTTTAAGTTTCCCATTACCAAATTGTTGGTGTTATTAAAGTACTCCCTCCGGCCCAAAATGATCTTCCTCATTTAGCATTTTTCATCGTCCCCAAAAAATATTCACATTTCTACAACTTAGGCTTAGAAGTGCCCAAACAAAACATGACTAGTGAATCAAGTGTTCATATCCTTAAAAAGTTTGAATAGTAAAATGTGAATATCAATATGGGACAGAGGGAGTATAAAATAAGGTCCAACTCAACTTGCAAGCAATTTGGGTCGAAATTTAGATGGAGGGACAAGATTTGAATCTAGTGTGAAATTTGTAAAGATAATAATTAAGTCTGCACTTAATGGTATAGATGTTTAAACACTAGTTGACATATTATAATCGAATTATTGTGATTTTCATGAAATTTTAAATATTTTGTTCACGCATTATTGAATAACTTACTAATAACAATATTTATGCTTCTTGAAAGATTATATTTCATAAATTTTTTATAATTCATTTAAGTTGATCAGAGAGTAAAAGTATGTCTTGAGACGGAGTGAGTGATTGTGCATTGTAAGGACATGGCTTGCAACACAAGTCATTTAGACTTTCATTTATAAAATTATGATTATAATGTTAATTTATAAAGTATAGTTGATAATAAAATGTGTAGAATTCCTGAATATATAATTACCTAATTGTGATGGGCAAAAGGGTAATATAATATCACTAAGCTTCTTGAAAGGGTGTAATCCCTAGGTGAAGTGACACAATGTTTCCTATTTAAAGGCCCTTCCATCAAGCCTAAAAACAACTATTCATTCTTGTTATCTCTCTTAAATTCTCTTCACATTATTGAAGTACTTGAGAGATTAAAAAGTCACTATTACTTAGAAGATCTTCATTCCCTACTTCTTCTTCTTCATCTTATTTCTCCCTACATCATCCATGGATTCAACAGGTATATATTTTATCGCTTCCGCTTCATCTCTTCCTCAATCCTATTCTAAAGTGAGTGTGGCATTCAGGGATTAAAATTGTTCCAACAATTGGTATCAGAGCCCCGCTCATCTTTAGTTTAAGTTTGAGTTCTTTTTTTTTGGAAAGTGTATACTTTCAATTTTGATTCATTTTCCCTGTTGAATCATTAAGTTTTGATGTTGATTAGGGACTCTAATTCGTTCATAGAGCACTGATAATCATCATCTAAAATTCAGAAAAGGTTTGAAAGTTTTGTTCATTAAAACTAAATGGTTCAAGTGTGACTATCCCTTCATAACATGGTTTTATGTTTTCGTGCATACCATGTGGATCTACTCACTTGATTCCATTAATTTTAAGGCAAGATTATCTCTAAATAACATGGTTTTATGTTTTAAGTACATACCATGAGGATCTACTTGCAATTCATGGCCTTTTGGGAATAAATTAAACAAATTCAGAAAGTACAGAAAATGAGGTGCTCGGCCGAGTCATTTGTTTTGCTCGGCCGAGCATATGAAAAGGCGCGAACTACTCGGCCGAGTCTTTGGATTTGCTCGGCCGAGCACATGAACAGGCGCCAAAATGGCATAAACCGGTCGGACCTTTGGTCGAGTTCGGTCCGGTTCTCTTGAATACCCGGTCGGGTCTTTGGTTATGCCCGGTCGGACCAAGACTTGCGCGGCCGAGCATTTGGTTTTGCACGGTCGAGCATTGTATGTCAAATAAGGCATTTGTTTCTGATTAAGGTGCTCGGTCGAGCACATCATATGACTCGGTCGAGCGTTTTGTTTAGAGCGGCCGAGCATAATGTGACAAATTGACCAAAACATTCTGATTAAGGTGCTCGGCCGCGCACTTCATAAGACTCGGCCGAGCAGTTATTGTTCACAGGTTTTGGACTTTTCTAAGTTTTGCACTATTTTGTTTTTCCCTTGGAACAAAACCTACATTATTTCAAACCTAAAAAGTTATGATTAGTTATATGCTTTGACAATTTTATTCATTGTTTAAATAATATTGTCGCCTAAGTGATTTACGTTATTTAAACCCTTAAATTGTAAAGTGTTGGATGTTTAAGTTAATATGTTAATGACTTGAATTTTCCAAAGAAGATCTTGACATTTGACTAAACTTATGCATTCATGTGGTAACAAATAAAATGAACATTAGGATATTTTCTTAGGTACTTATGTCGGCCCAAATGAAGATTAAGTATTTATTAAAATATAAGTTCAAATTACTTGTTACCTAAGGCAATCATTTATGAGTCAACTTTCAATCCAAAGATTAGTTTTGATGTCATGTTGATTGTCTTATTGATGGATTTCGTTGATATAATTAATCATTTTTCATTTTGTTATTCATGTTTTTGTTTTCATTCTTTTTTGTTCTCAAAACCCAACAGATTTACTTATTGCTTCATCCGTGATTACTGCTATGAGTACTTTACCGATGCTTAACGGGACTAATTTTAAAACTTGGAAAAATAAATTGATGATGATCTTAGGCTATATGGACATAGATCACGCATTAAGGGAACCGTTTCCTCTTCCTCTTTCTGATATAAGCACTCAAGAAGATTGCTTAAATAATGAGAAGTGGGAACGCTCCAACCGCGTGAGCCTAATAATCATGAATATAGTTGTCCCGGAGACCATTTTGGACGGTGTCTCCAAGGACGTTGATTCTAAAACATTCTTTGATATGATTGAGGGATGTTTGTCATCTACCTCTTCTCATGGGACAAAGAGAAAAGGGAAGGACATTGCGGTTGCAAGTAAAAAGAAGCTTAAGGGATCATCTCATGATCATAAAGAGGAATGCTTCTTTTGCAAGGACCTCACTCACATGAAGTACGACTGCCCTAAGTATCACGCTTGGCGTGCTAAGAAAGGTATGTCATTTGGAATTATTTGTGATAAAGGCTAATTTGGTTTCATTTCCTACATATACATAGCGGTTGAATTATGTTACAACAACTCACATAATGAATATCTATGTAGGATTGCCTGAAATACCGAAGTCCTGGAGAAGATGAAGGATTCATCTATATGGAAGCCGGGATCCGGTTGAAGTGAAAGGCATCGGGAATTTTGGTTATTGTTAAAGTGCTTAGTGTTATTTGTATAAATAATACATTTTTTGTACCGTCATTTAGACGAAATTTGATATTTATCACACTATTGAACAAAAAAAAGGTTATTTTGTTCATCTTTTATAAATGTGGTTTTTATTTTAAATTCCAAGGTTGTTGGTACTAGTACTTTGTCAAGTGTTTTTTTTATTTACTTGACATTATTCAAACAATAAATGTGTCCCTTAAATAATGAAACCAAAACTAGAAAGCAAAAGTTATCAAGTAAAGTTTATATTTTTATTAAAGCATAGGCATTTGGGTCATATTTCCAAGAGGAAAATTGATAAGCTTATGTTAAAGGAAAATCTTAAACAAACTTGATAATTTGGAAAATACTTTTGCATTAAATGCCTTAAAGTAAATTTACAAACATTATAGTATTCTCGAGAGCATCAAGTGTCTCAATGAACTAATGTATTCGGATATTTGTAGGCCATTAATTATTCCTTCATGGAAAAGGTCAACAATAGTTATTATGTTCAAAATGACTAACTCTTAGTTTGAATACATTTATTTGCTTCATAAAATATTGAGTTTGGACGTTGTAAAAGTCTTATAAAGACAAAGTTGGAAATCAACTTTGAAGACTATTAAGAACATTAGGGTCATTCATGATGGTGTATACATCTTTGGAATGATTGTTAAAAGGAACAACGTCTAGGTCCTTTTTACTCGCTATTTTGAAAGAGTGTGGGATTATCTCTCTCTACATTGAGCTGGGTACGCCTAGCATGAATATTGTAATAGAGACATATTGAAATCCTTAAGGATATGGTAATAAGTATGTTTTATACTTCTCTTACCTCACTCATTATGGGCGATACTGTTGGTAGTGGTGCCCTAGGCACGTTTAAAAAGCGTTGTAATTGTTATCATTTATTTATTATCAATAAAGAGATGTTTTGATTATTATTGTTGTTCATGTTTACTTATAATAATCCCAGTCCCTAGTACTTGTTAAGCACTAGTATAAAGGCTAAATGATCATGGGATGATCATGTTAGATTTATGGGTACTTGTTTGGAACAAGGTACTGGACATGACCCGCTGTATGAGATTTATGTCATGGTCTATGTCGAACATATATCTCATATTATTTATGTCATTTGAATCCTTAGACATGAAGTTATTATAGTCTTCCACTTGATGAACATTGTGTTTGAAATATTCAAACGCTACCTTAACACGGTAGTTATAAAGTGTATGATTGGCATAATCGGAATCCTGTTGGGAAGAATAATAAGCTAAATGGATTTGTCCCTCCACGGAGAGATGTCAAGCTTGGGCCCCTCGAAGGAATGATGTTGATGAAATGTTCGGCCGGACTCAAATGGATTGATTGGATCAACATTTGAATTATCAACATATTCGGAATCGAGAAAGTATTGAACAAGACAAGTTGACTGTTTGACCATGACTTGTGTTCAATGACATCGTGGACAAAAGGTTTGTGACATATTCTAAAGGAATGCGAACTTGTATCTAGTTATACTATTTGGGTAGGTATGACGGTTTGCTAGAATCTAATCATATCTTATGGGATCATGTTTGAGCCCATTGCCAACTTAGTATAATCCTAGAGGGTCACACACAATAGAACGAATCTTAAATAAGAGGACTATATTGGAATTTAGGGTCGAAGGACCTCAAAGGAATTTCTGGAAAAATTCTGGACTTCCTAGTCAACCAAGCGGGCGCTTGGGTTGTACCAGGCGGGCGCTTGAATGAGTTCTGGAAAGGACTGTACCTTCTGGTCAAATAAGCGGGCGCCTGGGTTGGACCAGGCGGGCGCCCGGTATGGCGGCAGAAAAATTCCTAACTTGATTAGGAAAGGTTTTTGGCACAAGTTACCTATTTGGAATAGGTCTAAATTGTGTATAAAACCCCAATTCGGCCAGACCATATTTACTAGTGCTTTTGTGAGTCTCAAAGAGTTTGAGAGAGATTTTATTTTGTTCTAAGATATCCTTGATTGAGGAACAAAATAATTCACAAATAAATTCCATATAGTTCTTTATTAAATTGTGAAAGTGTGTTTCATAATTATTGGTCTAGTAACCAAGATCAAGGAGTCTCTTGATATTCGTTCGAAGTGTAGACACCGCTAGAGGGTGAATTTTATCATCTACAAAGTTCGTGATTTTGTCCGTGATAAAGCTTCAAGTTTCTCCACCAAGACCAAAGAAAACTTTGATAGTCATCAAGGGTTAGTTTATCCTTTATTCATTACGTTGTATTTGATTTAATCATATGAACGGATCCATGGCTTTGGGTATCTTAAAATTTTAATTTCTATATTCCGCTGCGCATGTTACTTGGAAACCCAACAGTGGTATCAGAGCCCCGTTCATGTTGATTAATTCAATAGTAAGATCATGTTATGTGTATATAAATTGTTTATGTGCCTAGCATGATATGAATATTGGATTATATGATGTTTATGTGTTTTGTGATTTTATGTGGTTTATTGCTTCAACTTTAATCGCACGATTCAATCGCAATAAAATTATGATGGATTCTGAATTATTTTGATTATTAATTTTTGATTGGATCAAATTTTTAATAATCGGGGAAAAATAATTTTGAGACAAAATTTTCGAACTTTAACAATTCTGTACCATTCTGACCATTCAGGCGCCCGCTCGCTGAAGACCAGGCGGGCGCTCGCTCGTCAAAATTTGTTCTGATTTTGGTTAGAATCTGAATATGGAATTTTCGATAAATTCGACAAAACCAGTAACAGAACCAGTCCAGACTTTCTGATCTGGAATGGGTTTTGGGTAGTTGGTTTGTGTGTGGATTGTGGGGTTTGATTTTCCTATTTGTTTTAGTCTTGTGATTCCTAGATTGGTTCAAGTTTTGGATGGCTAATCTGCGTTCATCGAGATTGTGTTTCACAAAATTGATCGCAATCAAAGTTTCAAAGATAAAACGAAGTTAGAATTATGAAGAGTTCATAATTGCTAAAATTGAGAAACAGAGTTCTTGATTCAATGATTGGAGATCCATGTGGAATTGTGAATGCAATTGGCCTACGTTCATCGAGACCATCTATTGCTTAGTTTCGGCCACATGGACTACTTTCTTGGTTTCTTGAATTAGTGCGGGATTGTGGTTGCTTAATGGCTTAGTTCGACCGCACTTCTTATTGTCTTGATTTAGAGATAATAACCGAAGTTGAAATAGTCTCATCCACATAATTATAGAGAAACTAATGACACATAAATATCATGCTTAAATTAATGGATATTAATTTAGTGGCTAAACTTGATGTGTAACATGTTTATATTATGTGCTCATAAATGTGTTATATGCTATATGTGATGAACCTTCAAAGAAAGTTTTAAGTCCTTCTTTGCCACGCCATGATTAAAACACTTGTTTATACATGGGTAATCTTGATGTGGGTTCACCTCCGCGAGGTTCATTAATCTTATTCATGTATGAGCAAGATGAGGTTCATTAATTTAATGTGGGCTTGCCTCCGCAAGGTGCGTTAAATTGAATGGTTCCTATGCGTTTAAAATGGTTGGACTTAATTAGGCGTCAAAACAGTTTTGGGCTTAGGCAAAAGATGAGATTAAACATGCTTTTTGAAATTGGATCTCTCAAAGAATCTCATAAAATGATCTAAGAATCATATGGGATATGATTGACATGATTGTCTACCTAATTAATTTAGTTTTTAGCGGTCCGCCTCCGTGGACTCAAAAGATAAATTAAAGTTGGATCTTAGCCCAATTAAATTATATTATACATTGGATGTATATGAAGGTTATATAATTTAGTGGGAGTATTTTGTTTGAAAAATACATTATTTATTTCTTTAATGAAAACCGGTACTTATTAAATTTTGGAAATTTTGCATATTTGTAGATAATGACTAATAACACTCAATCAATGTCCTTGCGATCGATCCTTGAGAAGGATAAGCTCGAAGAGAATGGTACTAACTTTATGGATTTGATCCGTAGCATAAGAATCGTTCTTAGGCAAGAAGATAAGTTGTACATTCTCGATGTGCCTCTCCCTGCTGAACCACCGCCTACTACCCCTAGGGCAGAAAGAGACAATTACAAGAAACATCGTAATGATTCTAGAGATGTAAGTTGTCTCATGCTTGCTGCTATGTGCTCAAAACTCAAACAAAGTTTGGAACATTTGGAAGCCTATGAGATAGGCGTGGAGTTGAGAACCATGTTTCAAGAGCAAGCTAGGCAAGAGAGGTACAAGACCGTTGTTGCATACAATACTTGTAAAATGAATGAAGGGCAGCAAGTGAGTCCTCACTTTCTTAAAATGAAAGGTTATGTAGAGCACCTTGAGAAACTTGGTTATCCAATTCCATTGGATCTAGCCACGGATCTCATTCTTAATTCATTGCCTAAAAGTTATAATCAGTTTGTGATGAATTATAACATGCATGGAATGGATAAGAATCTCTCTGAGTTGCATGGGATGCTCAAAACTGCAGAGATGAAAATTGTGGAGAAAGGTTCTCCCGTGCTCTTGGTTCATGATGGGAAGAAGGCTAGTGCCAAAGGAAAGGGTAAGAAAGTTTTCAAACCCAAAATAAGCAAGGCAAAGGTTGCCAAGGCTTCTGAGGCAAAACCCGATTCACAAAAGGATGCAATCTGTTTCCATTGTCAAGAAATTGGTCATTGGAAACGTAATTGCAAGGCTTTCTTGGAAGAGCAAAAGAAGAAGAAGGGCAGCAAGGCTGCGTCGACTTCAGGTATCTATATGATAGATATTCTCCTTTCTACCACTGATTTTTGGGTATTGGATACCGGATGTGGTTCTCACATTTGTCTAAATGTGCAGGGACTAAAGAATAGGAGACTGCTTAAAGAAGGTGAAGTAGATCTACGCGTGGGGAATGGAGCAAGAGTTGCTGCATTAGCCGTAGGGACTTATGAAGTCACTTTACCTTCCGGATTAATTCTTGTTTTGAACAATTGTTATTATGTTCCGGATTTAAGCAGAAATATTATTTCAATTTCTTGTTTGGATAATGAAGGTTTTAAGTTTCTTATTGAGAATATGAAATTTTCTATTTATTTAAATGATGTGCTTTATGGTATTGCTAATTCATTTAATGGCCTTTATATCTTGGATGTCAAGATTGAAAATAATGACAATGTCTATCATGTAAATAAGAAATCTAAACCTAATGATGTAAATCATACTTATTTGTGGCATTGCCGTCTCGGTCATATTAATGAGAAGCGTATCTCAAAACTCCATGGGGACGGACTTTTAGGTTCATGTGACCTCGAGTCATATGGTACTTGCGAGTCGGGTCTTCTTGGAAAAATGACTAAGACACCTTTTACCAAGTTGGGTGAAAGGGCAAGCGACTTATTGGGGTTGATACATTCCGATATATGCAGACCATTAAGTAGCAATGCTAGGGGAGGATTTCAATACTTCATAACCTTCACTGATGATTATAGCAGATTTGGGTATGTTTACCTAATGAAACATAAAAGTGAAGCATTTGAGATATTTAGAATATTTCAAAATGAAGTAGAAAAACAACTTGGCAAAAGTATAAAGGTACTTCGATCAGATCGAGGTGGTGAATACTTGAGTCAAGAATTTGATGATCATCTAAAGAATTGTGGAATAGTTTCACAATTGACTCCACCCGGAACGCCACAATGGAATGGTGTGTCCGAGAGGAGAAATCGGACTTTGTTAGACATGGTTCGATCAATGATGAGTCAAGTTGATCTTCCAATATCCTTTTGGGGTTACGCTCTAGAAACCGCTGCTTTCACACTAAATCGTGTTCCAACTAAATCGGTTCAAAAGACTCCATATGAGATGTGGAGCGGAAAGAAAACTTGTTTATCTTTCATGAAGATTTGGGGTTGTGAAGCTTTTGTCAAAAGACTTGTCTCAGACAAACTTGCACACAAATATGATAAATGTATTTTCGTGGGATATCCTAAGGAAACTAGAGGATATTAATTTTACAACCGTGAGGACAACAAAGTGTTTGTTGCCCGAAATGGTATCTTTCTAGAGAAAGAGTTTCTCTCCAAAGAAATCAGTGGGAGTAAAATAAATCTTGAAGAATTCGAGACCCAGAAAATAACATTGAACCAATAGTGGAAAAAGAACAAGAACCACAAGGAGTTGTGGAACCTGTACAAAATACACAAGCAACTCGCAGATCTAGTAGGTTACGATCCGAGCCCGAGAGATATGGATTTCTCGTAACGGATAGTAATGAGGTAGAAATCATTGAGAATCATGAACCGTCAACCTACCAAGAGGCGATGTCTTCTCCTGATTCGGACAAGTGGCTTGGAGCCATGGAATCCGAATTGCAATCCATGCAAGACAATCAAGTTTGGAATTTGATTGATGCGCCCGAAGGTGTAAAAACCATAGGATGCAAATGGGTCTTCAAGAAGAAGACTGACATGGATGGGAAGGTGCATACTTACAAAGCTAGGCTTGTAGCGAAGGGTTATAGGCAAGTTTATGGTATTGACTATGATGAGACCTTTTCACCCGTAGCAATGATCAAGTCTATAAGAATTTTGCTTGCCATTGCCGCATATCATGACTATGAAATATGGCAGATGGACGTCAAAACCGCTTTCCTAAATGGAAAACTCCAAGAGGATGTGTATATGACACAACCAGAAGGTTTTGAACAAGATTCTAAAGTATGCAAATTGCATAGATCTATCTATGGATTGAACCAAGCTTCTAGGAGTTGGAATCTCCGTTTTGATGAATCGGTCAAAGAGTTTGGTTTCATCAAGAACGAGGATGAGCCTTGTGTATACAAGAAGATTAGTGGGAGCATAGTGCTATTCCTTATTTTATATGTGGATGACATATTGCTCATTGGAAACGACATTCCCACACTTCAGTCTGTGAAGACTTGGTTAGGAAAGTGCTTCGCAATGAAAGATATGGGTGAAGCCGCATATATACTTGGCATTAAGATCTATAGAGATAGATCAAGGAGGCTACTTGGTTTAAGCCAAAGTACATACATTGACAAGGTCATTAGAAGATTCCGTATGGAAAATTCTAAAAGAGGCACCTTGCCTGTGTTACATGGAGTTTCTCTAAGCAAGACTCAATGTCCTAAGACAAACGATGAGCGTGAGAAAATGAATGATGTTCCATATGCTTCGGCAATTGGGTCCATCATGTATGCCATGATTTGTACTAGGCCGGATGTATCTTATGCTTTGAGCATGACAAGTAGATACCAATCCGACCCTGGCGAAAATCACTGGATAGCTGTAAAAGCGATTCTTAAGTACTTGAGAAGGACTAAAGACTCGTTTTTGGTCTATGGAGGGATGGAAGATGATCTCGTTGTAAATTCTTACACGGATGCAAGCTTCCAAACCGACAAAGATGATAGCCGATCGCAATCGGGTTTTGTGTTTATGTTAAATGGTGGAGCTGTAAGCTGGAAGAGTTCCAAGCAAAGTACAACCGCTGATTCTACAACAGAAGCTGAGTATATTGCTGCATCGAATGCTGCAAAGGAAGCTGTTTGGATTAAGAAGTTCATCACTGAACTTGAAGTGGTTCCTAGTATTGCTAATCCAATAGACCTTTATTGCGATAATAATGGTGCTATTGCTCAAGCAAAGGAACCAAGAGCACATCAGAAATCCAAACACATACTTAGGCGTTTTCATATCATTCGAGAGATCGTTGATAGGGGAGACGTAAATATATGCAGAGTACCTACTGATGACAATGTTGCGGACCCGCTAACAAAGGGACTTCCACAAGCTAAACATGATGGTCATGTTAGGTCCATGGGTATTAGATACATGGGAGATTGGGCCTAGGGCAAGTGGGAGATTGTTGGTAGTGGTGCCCTAGGCACGTTTAATAAGCGTTGTAATTGTTATCATTTATTTCATATCAATAAAGAGATGTTTTGATTATTATTGTTGTTTATGTTTACTTATAATAATCCCAGTCCCTAGTACTTGTTAAGCACTAGTATAAAGGCTAAATGATCATGGGATGATCATGTTAGATTTATGGGTACTTGTTTGGAACAAGGTACTGGACATGACCCGCTGTATGAGATTTATGTCATGGTCTATGTCGAACATATATCTCATATTAGTTATGTCATTTGAATCCTTAGACATGAAGTTATTATAGTCTTCCACTTGATGAACATTGTGTTTGACATATTCAAACGCTACCTTAACACGGTAGTTATATAGTGTATGATTGGCATAATCAGAATCCTGTTGGGAAGAATAATAAGCTAAATGGATTTGTCCCTCCACGGAGAGATGTCAAGCTTGGGCCCCTCGAAGGAATGATGTTGATGAAATGTTCGGCCTGACTCAAATAGATTGATTGGATCAATAGCATTTGAATTATCAACATATTCGGAATCGAAAAAGTATTGAACAAGACAAGTTGACTGTTTGACCATGACTTGTGTTCAATGACATCGTGGACAAAAGGTTTGTGACATATTCTAAAGGAATGCGAACTTGTATCTAGTTATACTATTTGGGTAGGTATGACGGTTTGCTAGAATCTAATCATATCTTATGGGATCATGTTTGAGCCCATTGCCAACTTAGTATAATCCTAGAGGGTCACACACAATAGAACGAATCTTAAATAAGAGGACTATATTGGAATTTAGGGTCGAAGGACCTCAAAGGAATTCCTGGAAAAATTTTGGACTTCCTGGTCAACCAAGCGGGCGCTTGGGTTGTACCAGGCGGGCGCTTGAATGAGTTCTGGAAAGGACTGTACCTTCTGGTCAAATAAGCGGGCGCCTGGGTTGGACCAGGCGGGCGCCCGGTATGGCGGCAGAAAAATTCCTAATTTGATTAGGAAAGGTTTTTGGCACAAGTTACCTATTTGGAATAGGTCTAAATTGTGTATAAAAACCCCAATTCGGCCAGACCATATTTACTAGTGCTTTTGTGAGTCTCAAAGAGTTTGAGAGAGATTTTATTTTGTTCTAAGATATCCTTGATTGAGGAACAAAATAATCCACAAATAAATTTCATATAGTTCTTTATTAAATTGTGAAAGTGTGTTTCATAATTATTGGTCTAGCAACCAAGATCAAGGAGTCTCTTGATATTCGTTCGAAGTGTGGACACCGCTAGAGGGTGAATTTTATCATCTACAAGTGTCGAAAGACCAATTAAGAAATGACTATCAGGTAGCAGTTCTGTACTCTAACAAGAGTTTATGGATTTAGACATTAATTATCTTGTTATAAAGAAAAGAGTACAACATGAACAAAAGGGATACAACTTATAGAAACAAACTCTATTTAGAGGATCCATTTATGAAAGAGTTATCATATTCAGTGTTTCACGAGCATGTTGCTCATACGGGTGTAACAACTTTTGATAACATTTAGTATAGTGGGAGTTTGTGTTGTTCTTTAATTAATTGTTCTATTATTTAAAGTTTTGATCTCATTTTGTTAAGTTGGACTAGTTGGAAGAATATGTATATATTCATTATGATTCCATGCTACACATCTATACTTTTGATCTATGTCATTTAGTTAGATTTGTATACGTGATTATTGTGGGTTTAGTTGCGAATCAATTACAACGACTGCCTCTTTAGTCCTATACTTGTATGGCTAATGGACGAGATTGTTATAAATGACAATAAAGTGCGCACATTAGGGTTGTCATTTGTGTTATATTCATGATTTAAAGGAAGGACTTTGTTTTGCAACCCAAGTGGGAGATTGTAAGGACATGGCTTGCAACACAAGTCATTTAGACTTCCATTTATAAAATTATGATTATAATGTTAATTTATAAAGTATAGTTGATAATAAAATGTGTAGAATTCCTGGATATATAATTACCTAATTGTGATGGGCAAAAGGGTAATATAATATCACTAAGCTTTTTGAAAGGGTGTAGTCCCTAGGTGAAGTGACACAATGTTTCCTATTTAAAGGCCCTTCCATCAAGCCTAGAAACAACTATTCATTCTTGTTATCTCTCCTAAATTCTCTTCACATTATTGAAGTACTTGAGAGATTAAGAAGTTACTATTACTTAGAAGATCTTCATTCCCTACTTCTTCTTCTTCATCTTATTTCTCCCTACATCATCCATGGATTCAACAGGTATATATTTTATTGCTTCCGCTTCATCTCTTCCTCAATCCTATTCTAAAGTGAGTGTGGCATTCAGGGATTAAAATTGTTCCAACAATTTCATCCTTTACTTTTCGTTAAGAATTAAATAATAATTTGGTCCTTGAACTTTGCAGTTTTTATTAGTTTGGTCATTCATGAATAAATTATATTAGTTTGGTCCCTTATGATGGCTTTTTTTTGCCAGTTTGCCACTTCCTTCTGTGAGATTTTTCAAAATGCCGAATATACCCCTGAATCTAATGATATCCCTAAACTTGGCGCTTATTTAACTTTGGTCCTCCATGATGGATTTATATCTTAGTTTGCCTCTTTTATTTATTTTTACTAATTTTCTAATATTAAATAATATTTAAAAATTATTTATAATGCGCTAAAAATAATTAATTAATTTCAAAAGACTCTCAAATATTTTTCTCCTCTAATTTTTTTGAGTTATTCAAATTTAAATTAACCTTTGATGGGTTTGTATGTTGACAAAGTTTAAATGATCATTTTTGAAAAATGTAATAATATAACTTTAAAAAATATAGTGAGAGAAATAAATCATTTAGTAAAAAATAATTCTTTTAATAATTCAACAAATTCATTCAACCGATTCACATTCAAACCATTTTTTTTACATTTAATAATTTGGATTCCATAAAGGAAATTCATTATTAATTTCATGGGTTAAATACGTCATTGTTGAATTTATTAAAATAATTATTTTTTACTGATCTATTTTATTTCCCTCACTATATTTTTTAAAGGTATATTATAACATTTTTTTAAAATGATCATATAAACTTTTTCAACATCCAAATCCATCAAAGAGTTAATTTTAAGGTTGAATAACTCGAAAAAAAATTGAAAGAAAAAAATATTTGAGACTCTTTTGAAATTAATTAATTAATTTAGCGCATTATAAACAATTTTAAAATATAATTTAATAGTAAAAAATTAGTAAAATAAATAAAAGAGTCAAACTAAGATATAAATCCAGGAGGACCAAAGTAATATAAGCGCCAAGTTTAGGGACCAAACTATCATTAGTTTCAGGGGTATATTCGACATTTTGAAAAATCTCACAGAAGGAAGGGACAAACTGCTAAAAAAAGCCATCACAAAGGATCAAACTAATAAAAACTGTCAAGTTTAGGGACCAAATAATTATTTAATCATTTGGTTAAATTTCAAGAAGTATGTTGATTTTATTTTTAATTTTTTAGATGAATTTCAATTTCAAAAATGGGGCATAGTCGACTGGTAAGACTGCAGGCTTTGGGATTGTTTTTATATTTTTGAATTTTTTCACTGAAGAAAACTAAGTTTTTTTTTTTTTTTTGAAGGAATGAAGAAAATAAATGCATGATGTACAGGTTCCGCCCGAACCACAACACATGTTCTCACGGGCCAAAATGGCCCAATACTAAAACAGGCCTCATACTTGCGGGCTTACAGGGCTCACATGCTCGGTATTCCGTTGCTAATAGGTTTGAGCTATTAAAGAAAGCCAAAAATATTTTTGGTTAATTAAAAATAGTGAAGTCCTCTAAATTTATACTTGCGGTTGCGGGCTTACTGGATGGTATAGATCCAATTGATATAGGCCCAACTATATAACCCACTACGGACTACATAGTTTTTTGACATCGTTTAGGAACTAAGTGATTACTGTGGTGGTCACATGAACGAGCCCGAGCTTTAAACCAGGTCAACAAAAAATCATTTCCATATTCTCAAAATTATAACTGTGTTGAGAATAGAGAGGTTCAAGGGTGAGCATAGTCTTAAACCAGACCCCTAATAAGTACCCTGTTTGTCATCTTTACAGATTAACAACCTCCAGACAGTTTTCTCAGCTGTCTTCTACGCCTCGAATTTCAAATCACAGTAGCCCAAGCTTAATCAGGAATACTCGATGCGCACACATGTGTCAGACCATTTATTGCACATTTGAAGTGCATTCTCGCCGCGTCCATGTCACTTCTTTATGTTGCCCCTCATTAGGTTAGATTAGTCTAAGTCTCCAATCACAGCTTGACACACCTAGCATCGACTCATAATATCAAAGCTCGTTCATAAGCGTCACTTTTTTTTCCTTGCTACACAAGGAATCTTTCTCCACACACGCGATCTGCGATGGTCTCATTCTTACGCCAAAAAAAGGCCAAGTTCGTGATGTTGCTTCCCTTCCCCTGCCTTGTATACATTCATAGCTCATGTATCTATCTAGTGTTTTAAACTCGTTTAACAGTCTAAATAGACTGATTTTAGCGTGACATATTTAGGTTTTAGACTCATTTTACGATCTAAGAAAACTATTTTAGCGTGACGTTATTAAAATCAATCCGAACGAGTAATTACTCCCTTCATCATGTAATGATAGTCTCATTTGATTATTCAAACATTTTAACTACTTCGTTTCGCGTAATTCACTACTACCTCCGTCTCAAAATACTTGTAGTTCTTGGATTTTCACACAAATTAAGAAAATCAATCAATGCATGTGTTGGGTATGCTTATCTCTTAACCCTCCTAATTATGTTAGAATTGATTGACACCATCACCTAAGAATATTCTATGGACTTTAGGACCCTATGTAAGAAGTTTTATAACTTCAATTTTTAGTTTAGTCTATTTTATAGTATAGGCTTAGAATATAGGACTTTGAGCGAAAAGGAATAAAGATCTAAGCAAGACTGTGGTCACTGCGCAGGACTTCTCCGCGCAGGACACCACTGCGCAGGTCTCTCCTGCGCAGCATCCTACCTTGCTCAGATTTCGATACATTCAGATCACCTAACTTGAAAAACGCTTAGAAGATGCACGCTTATTAAAGCGCTGAGGTGTCCAACACTTTGCTGCTATGCTTGTTATTGCTTATTGCCTTAGAACATTTTATCCAACACTTTAAGCCAAAACTTAGCGCGTGCGTTTTTATCTCTGCGCAGCTTTTTCTGCGCAGGTGCTGCTTAAACTTCCGCTGTGCATTTCACTCTCTCTGCGCGCTATACTTAGCTTATTTGAGAACTGTGCGCATAAGCCATTGATTTACAAAAGGTTTTGAAAAGAATTTTAAAACGCTATTCACCCCCCCCCCCTCTAGCATTTTTCATACCCTTGTTGCCCCTTTGGGACCAACAGCATGTCTAATGGACTAAATTACCCTTAAAATATTTCAAATACCAAGACAATTAAATGATTTTACAATGACAACTACCATCATAAATAAGGGTATATTTAACAAATAATGTCAAAGATGTCTAGATAAAAGCAAAACTACAAATATTTTAGGACAAATTTCAACCCCTTAAACTATATGTATTTTAGTATTTTAGGACGGAGGGAGTATTTTTTTTATGAAGTTTAGTTATTATTCCCTTATCAACCCCTCACGGTTGTAATGGTTTTTGAAAGGTCAGTGTTTTGGTGAAAAAACAATAAGAACTAAATTAAGCAAAAAGCGTTTAGTTTTTGGATTGAAAGGAGGGTGCTATGGAATATAACTGTTGAATGAAGATGATAAATGATAATGGCACAATGATGTATACGAGGAAAGCCCTTGAGAAAATGATCTCGCCGGCACAAAATCTCGGGAGGTGTTTTTGAGCACCTACCACCCCTAAACGTTTGTATTGAGAGTTCTTGGTGTTACAATTGAAGCTATGGCGGAATACAGTAGAGAATATGTGTGTTGTGTATGTTGTGCCGCCTCATAGCTTAGTATAAATACAAAAATAGGATAAAACAAATCTACCCTAACTAACTAAGCTATAAACTCGGGATCAATCTCCTTTGTGACCAAGTCTTGGTTGCCGTTGATAGGAGTCCTCATACAGGCCCGTCTCAATTATTATAGAGGCCCTGTGCTATATGTGAATATTGGGCCCTTAATATATAAAAATTTACACAAAATTTTTATAATAATTTTTATATGGCGGGATGTTGATTGTAAAGAAAGCCATAAGTTCGCCAGAGCTTTGCCCGCGTTTGATTGTCTGAGCTTCAAAATATTCACAGTATTTCATCTCTGATTCAAGAAGTGACTGAAGCAACACTTTACATACCCCCTCAGTCTCAAAATGATGTTTTCACATTTATTATATTAGTACGAACGAACTTTGAACAATAATTTCAATAGTGTCTGAACAAAAATATAATTTTGTTATTGACAGTTCATAATAGTACATTAATAACAAATTGTATATTTTTATTTGAATAATTAAGTAAACTAAACTACTACTAAAGTTATTTCGTATTACTCCCTTGGTCCCAAAATGATTTTCTCGTTTGTCATTTTTCATTGTCCCAAAAAGTTCTTCTCATTTCTACAATTTAGGCTTAAATCCGCATAAACACAAGAAGGATTGTGAATCAAGTGTTCATATACTTAAAAAGTATGAATAGTCAAATATAAAGATCATTTTGAGAAGGAGAGATTAATATTGTAAGAAAATAAAACATCATTTTAAAATAGAAATAATAGTGCATTAGTTGCTAGGATTAAAAAAAATAAAAAAATGGAGGCCCCCTAAATTTTGAGGCCCTGTGCAAGAGAACCTCTTGAACAGGCTAATCACCGGCCTTATCCTCATAGGTCTTGCTTTCATCACGTTTTAAATACCTGAGATTTATTAGTAAATAAGATATTAATTATGCAGTAAATAAATAAATCGATTACTTACAGCGCTATAGATATCAAGATGTCGATATCCTTGAAGATGTCGTCGTGTAAATTTTTACCCATAACAGTCAGCAGCATTGAGGCGTGTCCAAATTTGCTTTTAAAAAAATATTTGAGCGCAATATGTCATTAGTTGATTGTATTATGTAAAAATGTTGAAACAATAAATAACTGTAGAAAAATAGTACTCCTATAATAATAGTAAACGAACGACACACTTTTTTGCATATACTCCTTTCACCTTTTTAGTCTGTTCACTTTTTGCCATTTTGGGTGTCTCATTTGATTGTTCACACTCCCAAAGAGGAAGGTTTATATTATTCTTTATTCAATGGGACCCACTTGTCATACTCACAACAACTATCCCACTCACAATTCCAACCCCACTCACATATCACATCATGCTTTTCACACTCACAACACCCACTCAACTACTAATATAAAACATTTTTCCTTAAAACCCGTGCATTGGTCAAATTATGAAAAAACTAAAAAGACGGAAGGAGTATTTCCGTTGAGTGTGTGCAGTGTAGTGGAGCGCACATGTGAAGCAAGAAAAGCACTTTAGAAAGTGATGATGCCTTCTTCTGGCAGTATGTTGCAGTGAGCGATGTAGAGGAGGAATATCAATCCTCGTTTCATTTTAAACTTTAAAATTTTTATTTTAATTGTCGTACTTTATATTTTAAATTTTTTAAAAAGGTATGTCTTTTATATTTTTTTATTTGTGGACCTCATATATCATACTCATAAAAATTATTCTCATACTATTTTTTATCTCATTTTCTCTTTCCTACCAAACCATTTACATTCAAACACATCATTTTTTTCACTTTTTTATTTTTATTTTTATACTCTATTATCTTTTAAATTTTAAAATAGGACGGAAAGAGTATTTGCCGTTAGAGAAAAAGTGGAGCAACTGTTGTGGCACTGTAGAACTGACATAACTATAAACAGTAAACAACAAAAGCAAAGCCCAAACTTATTTGATCAATAGCAGAAGTAGCAAGCACGCTTGTTTTGGACTTTGTTCCAAAACCCAAACAACAACAACAACAACACAAAAATATGTACTTCCTTAAAAAAAAAAAAAAATAATAATAAAAAAATGTACACTTTCTTTTTTCTCTCTTTTCCACCACATTATTTATTCTCATGGATTCCAAAATTACAACTCAAGATAGTATAATTAGAAAAAAGGAGCTGGATTTTGTGGATCTTGTCCTAACTTTGTCCCCTGGAGTTTCTACATTTTTACGGCTTTATCCCTCATGATCATGTCACATTATTGGTGGAAACTATTGTGCGGTTTTTTTTTACCAAAAAAAAAAAAAAAAAAAAAACTTGTGAAAGACAGTCTCATACGTGAGACGGATCTGGTCGATAGAGTAAATGGTTTGCCCCCTATGGCTGGGCGGGGCAAGCCCATTTCCTCTTTCGTCGAGATCCGTCTCACGTGTGAGGCCGTTTCATACAAGACTTCCTCAATAAAAAAATGTTCAGATAAATTTTATCACCACAGGATTTTGGGAAAAACTATTTTTCCCTAAATTACAAAAATCTTATTTTTTAAAATTATTCTTAAATGTTCGTTCAAATGCTTGCAAGTAAAAATAAAATAAAATTGACTTTCTGTAATTTAAAGAAAAAATCAGTTTCTCCCAAAACCTACTCTTTATCTACATCATTCACCTCCGTCCTAAAATAATAAAATGCTGTTGATTTACAAACATTTTTATAAAACTTGTTCAGATAAATTTTATCTACATCACATTCCCCCTCATAATCATGTCACATTATTGGTGGTAATTTTGAATTTATGTTTAATCAATGACCAATTAACTCCAACCATCATCAATGGGCTAAACATTTTATATTCTATACATTTGCTGTAAATCCATCCATGCAGATGATTAACATCATTATTCAGTAACAAATTAATTATTTATGTTTGTTAACTTTAGGGCCTTATAAGTCAAGGGTGTGAAATAAAATGACTAATGATATTTTGTCCATATGCATGATTATATGTTGACACAACAATGACATTTTAGAAAATTACACTGTATGATTGTAATTAACGGTCAATGAAATTAAGATTATGACAAAGGTCTTCCAACCTAATATATTGAACAATCCTATAATATGTCGTATCAATGTCATATCCATGTTAATTACGTCCCAAGACGGTTTGGGCTTTTACGTCGCAAAACGGGGGTGAGGCTTTTACGTCGCAAGACAGGGTCGCAGAACGGGTTCGGGCTTTAACATCGCAAGACGGGGGTAAGGCTTTTACGTCGCGAGACGGGGGGTAAGGCTTCTACGTCGCGAGACGGGTTCGGGCTTTTACGTCGCGAGACGGGGGTGGGGCTTTTACGTCGCGGGACGGAGGTGGGGCTTTTACGTCGCGAGACTGGTTCGGGCATTTACGTCGCAAGACGGGGGTGAGGCTTTTACGTCGCGAGATGTGATGCAGAACAGCAGCAGCGGCAACAGCTCGGCGCAGACGGCACGACCGTGCCAGATTTCAATACACGCCCATGTGAATAAAGAAGGCTGCGAAGGTCCTTGGCGCACCGATCTGCACGGCCGAGCCAAGTTTCAGACACGACCGTGTCCGGCGAAATTCCAGACTACGCTTTTCTTTCAGTTTTCGTTTAAGAACAATTTAGCTAGGGTTATTTATGTCTTTTGTTTGGGTTTATGTTTTTGGAGTATTTAAACTATTTTAGGGTTTCATAGAACACAGTTTTGTTTATTTGAATTTTACAAAGAAAAAGCTTTCGCTTTTCAGAATTGAATCTTCATTCTTTCGGTTCGGTCTACAATCTCTAGCCTCCGGTTATCATTTGGTATTAGTTTCCTGGACGAATATCAATGGCCGACCGAGGACGTGGTGCTCGTGGTGGACGTGGTGCTCGTGGGAGGGGTCGTGGAGCGGCTGCCAATGATGAAGATCACCACCGCGCACATGACCTACGTGATACTGAGATGGATGAATTGAGGAGACAGGTTCAGATACTTCATAATCGACTCGATCGCGTAGAGCATCCACCGGCTGTAGATTCAGATTCGGATTTGTCATCCGAGGGCACGGAGTATCAAGACGGGGTCAACCCCTTTTGCCTACAATCCTGTTCATCAGAACAGATATGCAGCAGACCCTCCTAAAGAGATCGGTGTCAAAATCGAGATTCCTGACTTTGAAGGTAAACTGCATCCTGATGACTTTATTGATTGGCTTCATACTGTTGAACGTGTTTTTGATTTAAAGAACATGAGTGATCGTAATAAAGTGAAAGTTGTTGCCATTAAATTGAAGAAACACTCTTCTATTTGGTGGGAGCATGTTAAGAAACAACGTGTTAGGGACGGGAAATCCAAAATTCAGTCTTGGGACAAGATGAAGAAATTGTTGCGTGCCAAGTTCCTCCCTGAACACTACAGGCAGGACTCTTTTATTGACTATCATAATTTGAAACAAGGTGATCTGTCAGTAGAGGATTTTATTAGTGAGTTTGATCGATTGCGAATGCGATGTGATGTGGCTGAAGAGGATGAACAAACAGTTGCTCGTTTTCTGGGGGGGTCTCCGGATTGATGTCTCAGAAGTGGTTCAATTGCAGCAGTACTAGACGTATGAGGATGTTTGTCGACTTTCTCTGAAGGTTGAGAAACAACTCAAGAGAAATAAGGTCGTATCTCGTTGGCAGGGCAGAGACTTTTCTGGTTATCGGGGTGCGAGTAGTAGTAGCAACACCAAAGGGGCTACACCGACAACCTCTGCCGCACCGGTTGCAGCAAAACCTGGGATTGTTCCGGACACCACAAGAGCCAGAAAACCTGCTCGATGCTTCAAATGTCATGGGCTTGGTCATCTCCAAGCTGAATGTCCCAATCAACATGTTTTTGCTTTAATTGAGGACGAACTGCCCGTGTATGATGACTTTCTTGATGGGTCTAATGGTGAGACTGAGGAGGTGTTTGCAGATCAGGGAACAGCTTTAGTGGTTTGACGTGTTTTAAATATGACTGCTACTGAAGACGACCAGTGGCTTCGACACAATATCTTTCAAACCAAGTGTACCGCTAAGGGTCGGGTATGCAAGGTGATTATTGGTGGTGGTAGTTGTGAAAATGTCGTTCTAAAACCATGGTTGAGAAGTTACAGTTGAAAACAGAGGAGCTACACAACCATTCAAGTTATCATGGTTAGTCAAAGGGAATGAGCTGAAGGTGAACAGAAGGTGCTTGGTGTAATTTTCTATTGGCAAGCGTTACAAAGATGAGGTTTGGTATGACGTAGTTCCAATGGACGCTTGTCATCTGCTACTGGGCCGTCCGTGGTTATTTGATAGACGAGTTAAGCATGATGGGTTTAAGAACACATATACGTTCTGATTGGATGGGTTATCGATTACATTGTGCCCTTCTGATCTGAGACAGGTACCAGACGTGCCCATTCCAGCTGCTCATACCGTTGGTCATCAGTTACTCAGTCGATCCTCTTTTGACATTGCTACTACACAGGAGGATGTTTTTATGTATTGTTGGTTATTGAGAGTAATGAGACTCATATGTCACCGCCTGTAGATACCCCCGGGGCGGGGGCCCACGGCTTGGCTAGAGCGCGTGGGTTATCCTAGGATGTCTAATGTGTTTTAGAGTCGCCACCCACGTTTTTGAGGAACGTAAAAAAACTAATGTTTATGAGCCTAAGTTTGATTTACGAAAACAGAGATTCTAAGGATTAAGGGTTCGGAGGTTAGGTTACGAAATGGGATGTACTTAAACACCCATTTCGCCCGAGCAAAGTCGGTCTTGTTTGTTCATAATTCACTTTAAAGATAGATGTGTTCTTCCTATTTGAATAATGATAAAAGAGGGGGTTTAAAAAGGGGTTTTATTGTTTAGAATGTAGGGAGATAACTCCTAGGCCAATTTCAATGTAATGAAAGAGCCATTGGTGTCATGTCCCAAGTGGTTTTGGGTGATTGCATATTGATTGAAAAAAGAAGAAGAAGAAGAAGAAGAAGAAGAAGAAGAAGAATATTAAGACATAAAGTAGAAGAGAATTGTACCTATAATAATCTTCAAAGACAACTCCTTGAGAAGGTGTGGAACACTTGTGAAAGAATGTCTTGTTGTGATGCCAAATCTTAATGAAAGATTTTAGAATTCAAGGTTCAAAGTCCCCTCCAATGATGGATTGGAGGGGTTTTTATAGTTGAAAAGGGGGAGTTTTTGGAGCCAAAATCAGTCACCAATAAATCTTTCCCGGGCAAAATTATGTAAGATGAGAAAGGGAGAGATTCTAGGATAGAAATCAACCACTGACACTCCCAGAAGCGCGCGCATCCCACGTAGTTGGCGGGAGGCGCGCGCGTCTGGCCTCAATGGTCGGAGGCGCGTGACTTTGAAAAGTGGTTTTTGATAGAATTGACTAGAAAGTTAGAAATGTTATTCAGTTTGGTCCCTGGACTTAATGGAGCCCACTTGGAACTTAGCTAAAGTAACAAAAACTAAAAGAAAACACTTAAAAGAGGGAGAAACACAAAATCAAGTGTGCAATCGAGATGAGCGGTCCAAGGCGGGGTGTCTACAGAGCCCCTCGGCGGCGTGGATTGCGAAGAAAACGCGCCGACAAAAGAAAGACATCCGCCTAGGACATCACCAAGAAAAAGAAAAGACTCGATAAAAGCAGGAATTTAAAATTGTAAGGGATAGAGGTGCGCTCCCTGTGTGAGTGGCTTGGTTGATGATAAAAGGTTCGGTGGCATGAAGTGGCCCACCATGGCCGACAGCGGGACCTGGGGGTCCATTTGCTGGGAGCGGGACCTGTCTGCTGGTAGCGAGATTCGTTTGCTGGAAGCGGGATCCGTTTGCTGGCAGCGAGATCCATTTACTGGAAGCGGGACCTGTTTGCTGATGGCAAGATCCGTTTGCTGGAATGCGGGACCCAGAGGACCATTTGCTTGAGTGCGGGACCTAGAGGACCGTTTGCTTGAGTGCGGGATCCAGAGGACCGTTTGCTTGAGTGCGGGACCCAGATGACCGTTTGCTTGAGTGCGGGACCTAGAGGACCGTTTACTTGAATGGATGTAGATCTTTCTTGATAAGGAGGGGGTGATTTTGTGACTCACCCAGGACCACGTTGTTGCCGTGAGTTGCATTTTGATGTTGACTGTTTGACTTTGACTTTTTGTGGGGTGCGGGCACAGCTGACTGCGGAGTGATTTCTGCTGGGGAGGATGAGAGACTGAAAACACTTTTATTTACATGTAATAAATATTTAGCACGTATTTACAGTCCTAGTTAAGTTACTACACATTTTTTTATGTTTTATTAATGACTCGATCCTAGATGTCGACCTTTACAAACAAATGTATGCCCAATGTGTGTTTGGTTGTTGTCTGTTGAGCTCCTTTTGTTGCTGGGATTGATCTCTTATGCAGGTTGAAGGCGTTGAAATGCCTGGGTTTTGACAAAGGCTATTTCTGTCTGAACTACTGTCAAAGGCGCGCGCATTGGGTCTTTGGTGTGGGAAGCGCACGCGTTGTGCAGCCTTAGTCGGAGGCGCGCGCTTCTGGCCTGCTGAATTGCAGCCCCTTTCTTTTTCTGAATAGGCTTTCCAACAGCAATAAATTTGAACCAAATTCGACCATTTTCTTCACACAGCAACTTTCTGCAACATCTCTCTTCTCTTATTCTTCAAATTCTTGTCAAGAAATGGCTCCCATGACCTTCACCTTTGAAGTTAAAGTGTCCGTGCCCGAGGGTGAT
Source organism: Campanula takesimana (assembly GCA_026119855.1). Lineage (NCBI taxonomy): Eukaryota > Viridiplantae > Streptophyta > Magnoliopsida > Asterales > Campanulaceae > Campanula > Campanula takesimana. The sequence goes on from JAOWBW010000331.1 coordinate 1,202,525, forward strand.
AAACCCATCTCCATTATGAAGGCACGCCCTAGTGTCTTTGACCGTTTGGGGAGACCCAATGAGGATGTTGTCGCCGTTTCCAAGAAGCTGGTGGTTCAAGTTAAGGACTATAGGCCCCGTTTCGTGCCCAACAAGAAGAGGGGTAAAGGTCATTCCGCTCATGTGTGGAAGCGTCCTTTGAGTGTTCCGGTCAAAGCTCCTTCTAACAAGGGCAAGGAGAAGGTTGTTGATGAAGCTCCGTCTCGCCCGAGTGTCTTTTCTCGCCTTGGTGATTCCGAGGGTGCTCCGTCCCCACTCAAGAAGGTCAAAGGCCATCCCCAGAAGCAATGGGTCCCTAAACTAAAGAAAAATTAGATATTTCTTTTGTACCACCGAGATTGCAATTAGAATAGACCACTTGTTTAGGATTTAATGTTTTGATGTCTTTTAATAGCTCAAAATTTCCGTTGTAATGGCAAAAATGATTTAAGGATTTGGATAAAATTGCATCTCGTTAATTGAAATGATTTGGGTTTTTGTTTATATTTTAGACCGCAGCCGAAGGTTGCCTACGTTCCTCCAGTGTAGAGGCTCAGGTCTCCGTAGTTCAAACAAATGAAGACCTTTTTTTTTGTGTGTGCACCCTATTTTTTGCCTAGACCGCCCTTTCGGGTTTTCAATCTAGCGGGCTTCTTTTTTGCACATGCTCTAATTTTTGCCTAGGCCGCCCTTGCGGGTTTTCAACCTAGCGAGCTTTTTTTTTTAATGGTCTTCATTTATTAAGCGTAGAATATCTTCAGCTTGTCGAGGTTGACTTCCTTCGGCAGCTGATCTCTATCAAAATCCACGAGTCGGACTGCACCGCCGCTTAGTATCTTCTTGACCACGTACGGACCTATCCATCGGGCTCCCCAATTTCCAAGGGGGTATATGGCATTAGGAGGATGTTGTCTTAGGACTAAATGTCCCACATTGATATTTCGAGGCTTCACCCTTTTGTTGAAAGCCCTTGCCATTCTTTGTTGATAGGCTCTCGTACGTTCGAGTGCCCTTAGCCTTTTCTCGTCGAGTAGAGCTAGCTGTTCATATCGACTTTGCATCCAATCGATTTCATTGACTTGGTTCTCGAGGAGGACCCGTAGGGATGGGACTTCGAGCTCTATTAGGAGTACAACTTCGGAACCATACACCAGTGCATAAGGAGTTTCTCCAATTGTTGTTCGTATTGACGTGCGGTAGCCCCACAATGCTAGAGGTAGCTTTTTGGGCCAATCCCTTCCGGTGGAGGCCATTTTCTTCACAATGGTCTCGATTGTCTTATTAGCTGCTTCGACCGTGCCATTTGCTTGAGGGCGGTATGGAGATGACTTGTGCTTAGTAATCTTGTATTCTACCAGGAGTGCGTCCATCTCTTTCTCAAAGTGAGAACCGTTTTCTGAGATGATTTCATGAGGAACGCCGTACCGGCATATGATGTGGGTCTTCACAAATTCGGCCACTTTCTTGGCGTTAAAAACCCGGTAAGCCTGTGCTTCGACCCATTTTGTAAAATAGTCCACGGCTACTAGGATGAAAGATTGTCCGTTGCTGCCAGTAGGGTGAACTTTGCCGATGATGTCTATGCCCCAACAAGAGAAAGGCCATGGCGTGGTCATGTTGTAAAGTTGTGAGGGTGGAGCGTGTTGTAGGTTGCATGGAATTGGCATTTGGCGCACCTTTTGACTTTCTCAATGCAGTCTCTTTCCATGGTACTCCAATAATAACCCATGCGGAGTATCTTCTTGGTCAACATAAACTCGTTCATGTGGGGCCTACATTCACCTTCGTGGATCTCATGCATTATTTCTTGAGCTTCAGTCTCATTTACGCATAGGAGATTGATCCCTTCGCAGTGCCTTTTGTAGACTCGGTCTCCAATTAGTACATATCGAGAGGCTAGCCTTTGCAACGCCATCTGAGACTTCTTATTGCTATTCTTGGGATAAGTGCCATTCTTGAGAAAATTCATGATATCTGAATACCACGGGGAGTTTGCCTGGACCTCGTTGATCTCGATACTCATGCAGTATGCCGGACTGTTCCTTTGGGAAATTTTAAAGGGCTTCACCATTTTACCCTCGGGCATTTCGACCAGTGAAGCGATAGTGGCTAGTGCATCAGCGAAACGGTTCTTGTCCCTTGGCAGGTAGTTGAAGGTGATTTCTTGAAACTGTTCAACCAACTCCTCGAGATGTTGACCATACCGTTGTAGAGTTGAGTCTTGAATCTTCCATTTTCCAAATGTTTGATTGATGATGAGTAAGGAATCACCAAATACCTCTAAGCTCGTGACATTTCTCTCGAGGGCCGCTTCGAGCCCTGCTATGCATGCATCGTACTCGGCGATGTTGTTGGTGGCCTCAAATTCGAGGCAAATAGCAATTGGAGTATAGATGTCCTTTGGATCGACAAGTAACATCCATGTGCCATATCCATGCTAATTGGCCGCGCCATCGAAAAAAAGTTGCCACTTATTTTCCTCTGTTGTAGCGCAAATTAAATACTCGTCGGGGAACTGTACATCTTCCCCCTTCACTTCGTCGCATGGAAATTCAGCAAGCTGATCACTGAACACTTTCCCCCTGATGGATTTGAGTGTGACGTAAGTGATATCATAGCCGACGAGCATGAAATACCATTTGGCTATTCTTGTTGACATGAAAGGCTTCTCGAAGATGTAGTGGAGCGGGTCCACTTTTGCTACCAACTTGATTGGGAAGGCCTCCATGTAATGCTTGAGCTTTTGAGTAACCCAAACCAATGCCGCACAAGACTTCTCTAAGACAGAGTAGTTCTTCTCAGTTCCTTAAAACCGGCGGCTAACAAAGTAGATAGCATTCTCTTTTGTGGAGTCTCGTTGTTCTTGTGCTAACATAGCCCCTAGGCTTCATCATTGACAGTGAGATAGAGCAAGAGAGGCTTCTCCTTGTGCGGTGGAACCAAAACTGGAGGGCATGTCAAGTAATGCTTTACTTGGTCGAAGGCTTCTTGGCAAGCATCGGTCCATTCTAGAGCCACATTCTTCTTGAGTAGCTTGAAGATCGGCTCTCACATGGAAGTGAGTTGGTGCACAAACTGACTGATGTATTGAAGTCTGCCCATGAAACCTTTGATTTCTTTCTGCGTCTTTGGAGGAGGCATGTCAATGATTGCTTTGATCTTGGAAGGATCGGCTTCAATTCCCCTCTCAGTGACCATGTAACCGAGAACCTTTCCTCTGATGACCCCAAAAGTGCACTTTGCGGGATTGAGTCTCATGTTGTGTTATCGGAGTCATTCAAAGAACTTGCGAAGATCGATCAAATGTTGACCGTTGGTTTCCTTTGAATGGATGATCATGTCGTCTACATAGACCTCGATCTCTTTATGAATCATGTCATGGAATAGGTCCGTAACAGCCCTTTGGTAGGTAGGCCCAGCGTTCCTTAACCCGAACGGCATGACTGTGTAGCAGAAAGTGCCCCACGGTGTTGTGAAATCTGTCTTGTGTTGGTCCTCCTTGGACATGAGAATCTGATTGTAACCGGCAAAACCGTCCACAAATGAGCGTACTTCATAGTTGGCAGTCGAATCGACGAGCATGTCGATGTTTGGTAGTGGAAAATCATCTTCGGGGAAGCTTTGTTCAAATCCCGGAAGTCCACACAAACTCGGACCTTGCCGTTTGCCTTTCTGACTATCACAATGTTGGCTAGCCAAGTCGGATACTCAATGACTTTGATGAAACCCACACTGAGGAGTTTTTCATTCTCTTCTTTGACTTGTAGGGACCATTCTGGTTTGATCTTTCTGAGCTTCTGCTTTACTGGCTTGGCGTCCTCTCTGATTGGAATTCTGTGCTCTACGACCTTTCTGTCCAAACCCGGCATGTCTTTGTACGACCATGCGAATACATCCACAAATTCTTTGAGCAGTGAAGTCAATCTGTCTCTGTCTTCCCCTTGAAGAAGCTGCCTATCTTCGTTTCTTTCGGCTCTTCGTCGGTACCCAGATTAACAACATGCAATTCCTCATCAGCCCCTGGACCATTTTCACCATGACAACGAACCTGTTGAGCTTGTTCATTTAGGTATGTTATGTTTTCGTGGTCTAATTCATCATAATTTGAATCGTTATTAATTTGTACATTAAGTTCGTTATTAGTTAATTCATCATTTATGATGTTTGCAATCTCGGGGTACTCAGAAATATCGAATTTTTCATTAGCAAAGAAAGGAAACACACGCTCGGCTATGGCCTCCATATCCTCTTGGGTGAGGGTATTAGAAACACTCTCGAACTCGAAAGCAAGTGTGAGCCACTCTTCCTTTGTTACTGTGCGGGGTATGCAACCCATTTATCGGACTAAAAATTCTTCGGATACCATGGGCCCCTTCGTAGAATACAAGTTGTTGATTGGCTCGGAGCTTGGCTGGATCCCACTGATAGATGGACTCTCCATTTCTGTGTTGTCGGAGATGGCGTTGACTTGATAATCGTCCATGATGGCAAATTCTTCGAACATGGAGGCTAGATCGAACAGTCCTTCCCCCATGGTAATCTCTACCTCGGACTCTATATTCACTTTCCTGCCCCCCACTCTCGGGTGACATCGGAATAGGCTCCCTTTCTTATGTCGAAATTTCACAATCAGTGAAGATCTCGAGACCGGGCTTTCTGACGCCCTTGTTGTTAACCCATGGCTCGGGAAAGATCATGTACGGAACATCTTCCCCTTGGCGAACAAAATAACCGTTCAGTGTGTTGCGGTAAGGCCTCAAGTTGGGGATTTCATATTGTCGACCTTCTTTGCGAGCTCGGGTCTTTTGATTCTTGACCGCTTGCTCTTATTTTAAGTCATCTTCTGTAGGCTCGTATCCGAAACCAAACTTGTTTCTGACAAAAGGAACCTCTACGGGGTGCAATGTTCCTTGTTGATGCTTCCCTAGGCCTAGACCGGGAAAGTGATTCATGTTCCTCATCATGCGGAGGATCTTAGGATTGTCGAGGGTCCATTGTCCGTTTCCCTCTTCTTTGTCAATGGCGTTGACGCCGGAGAGAGTGGAATCTTCTATCCCGTGTTGAACTTGGTGGACGGGTTGTCCCCCATTTCTGTGGATGGTGACATTCTCGGCCATGACAGTGACTATCTCGTCCCCATTTCTGATCTTGACACACTGATGGAGAGTGTAAGGGACAGCATTGGAACGGTGGATCCATGGTCAGCCCAAAGTAAGTTGAACGAAGACGGGACATCAAGTACTTGAAATGGGACGGACATGATCATGCTTCCAAATTCGATATCAACTTCTAGCATTCCCATGACTGTACGGGCAGTGCTGTCGTACCCTCTAATGACTTGGGTAGAAGGTTGTAAATCGGAGCTTTTGAGCCCCAATATGCCCATGACTCGGCTAGGCATTAAGTTGAGTGTGGAACCACCGTCTACTAAAACTCTTGAAATGGGTCTCCCCCTTGCCTTTACTTTGAGGTAGATGGCTTCATTGTGATCGGACCCAAATGGCGGGAGGTCCATGTCGGCAAAAGTGATGACATTGCTGAAGTGAATGTGACCAATCATTGCTGTGAGGTCTTCGGGAGTTGTGTCGGGAGAGAATGATGTGTCATCCAATTTCTTGATAACGAGGTCTCGGTGCTTCTTTGATGATGCAATAAGGTCCCAGATGGATATGTTGGCTTGAGTCTTCTTGAATTGGATTAACAAAGGATCTTCGGGTATGTCGCGTGCTTGCGATCTTGGAGAAGAGGTGTTGGTCGCTATATTTGTGGGAACCGAGGCGCTCGCTATTACCCGGCCACTGTGGGTGAGCACATTTACGGACCCATGGAGCTTCTTCTTCCTATTCTCTAAGACTTCCCTCATAATCTCATTATAAGTCACAACGTAACAAGAATTATCAAATTCATTCATATCATCAGAGCCCTCATTCACAATTGGAATCGAATGAGTGGTCTCCCCAAATTCTCCTACCTCTAGTACATTGACACCAACCTCATTAGGGATTATGAATTCCTTCTTGTCTATAAGGTCTTGGATGGTATTGCGGATGGAGAAGCATTCCTCGGTGAGGTGGCCGGTGCATTGATGGTAGTCACACCACTTGTGGTGGACATGGTTGGGACGGAACGGTTGTGGTTGTTTGTACCCTTGGAGAGGAGTGATTTGTCCCTTGTCCTTTAGAGCTTCATAGGCCTCGGTGATGGTCATGCCATTGAGAGGAGTGTAGACGCGGTCGTTTTGGAACCGCTTGCCTTGTGGTGGAGGGACCCTTTTGTAATTATCCTTGTCGGTAGTAACGGCATTGACAGAAGCCTCTTTGTTTGAACTAGAGGCGGCCTTGTAACGGAAAGTAGGAGTGGTTTTTCTTTATCTCCTTGAGCAAGTCACACGCATACCCCCGCCTCATACATTTGGGAGAAGTCAGAGTAGCAAGCCCCACTTAGGTGGGTGCGGAGATCAATCTTGAGACACTTGAGGAAGATGTCCATTTGCTCTTTCGTGTTTGGCCTCTCAACAATTTCAGAGAGCTTGTCATTCCATCTCCTTGTGAAATCAATGAAGGACTCATTGTCTTTTTGAGTGGTGTTCTCGAGCTCTTTTCTGGTGGGCCGGTGAGTGGTGTTGCCTTGGTATTGACTTTTGAAGGCAAGCATAGCAGCATCCTGTTGGTAGTGGTGCCCTAGGCACGTTTAATAAACGTTGTAATTGTTATCATTTATTTCATATCAAAAAAGAGATGTTTTGATTATTATTGTTGTTCATGTTTACTTATAATAATCCCCGTCCCTAGTACTTGTTAAGCACTAGTATAAAGGCTAAATGATCATGGGATGATCATGTTAGATTTATGGGTACTTGTTTGGAACAAGGTACTGGACATGACCCGCTGTATGAGATTTATGTCATGGTCTATGTCATACATATATCTCATATTAGTTATGTCATTTGAATCCTTAGACATGAAGTTATTATAGTCTTCCACTTGATGAACATTGTGTTTGACATATTCAAACGCTACCTTAACACGGTAGTTATAAAGTGTATGATTGGCATAATCGGATTCCCGTTGGGAAGAATAATAAGATAAATGGATTTGTCCCTCCACGGAGAGATGTCAAGCTTGGGCCCCACGAAGGAATGATGTTGATGAAATGTTCGGCTGGACTCAAATGGATTGATTGGATCAATAGCATTTGAATTTTCAACATATTCGGAATCGAGAAAGTATTGAACAAAACAAGTTGATTGTTTGACCATGACTTGTGTTCAATGACATCGTGGACAAAGGGATTGTGACATATTCTAAAGGAATGCGAACTTGTATCTAGTTACACTATTTGGGTAGGTATGACGGTTTGCTAGAACCTAATCATATCTTATGGGATCATGTTTGAGCCCATTGCCAACTTAGTATAATCCTAGAGGGTCACACACAATAGAACGAATCTTAAATAAAAGGACTATATTGGCATTTAGGGTCGGAGGACTTCCAAGGAATTTCTGGAAAGTTCTGGGCCTCCTGGTCAACCAAGCGGGCGCTTGGGTTGCACCAGGCGGGCGCCTGAACAAGCTAGAAAAGAATTGGACTTTCTGTCCAAATGAGCGGGCTCTCGGGGGGTACCAGGCGGGCGCCCGGTATGCCGGTTTGAAATTTCCTAATTCGATTAGGAATGGTTTTTGACACAAGTTACCTATTTGGAATAGGTCTTAATTGTGTATAAAAACACCAATTCGGCCAGACCAGATTTACAAGTGCTTTTGTGAGTCTCAAAGAGTTTGAGAGAGATTTTATTTTGTTCTAAGATATCATTGATTGAGGAACAAAATAATTCACAAAATAAATTCTATATAGTTCTTTATTAAATTGTGAAAGTGTGTTTCACAATATTGGTCTAGGAACCAAGATCAAATAAGCTCCTTTGATATTCGTTCGAAGTGTGGATACCGCTAGATGGTGAAAATCATCATCTTCAAAGTTCGTGTTCAAGCTTTGTGATCGTGATCAAGTCTTCAAGTTTCTCCACCAAAGATCAAGAGAAAATTCATAGCCATCAAGGGTTTGTTATTCCTCTATTCATCTTGTTGTATTTTATTTGATTTAATCATATGAGCGGATCCATGGCTTTGGGTTTCTTAAAATTTTAATTGCTATATTCCGCTGCGCATGTTACTTGGAAACCCAACAGTGGTATCAGAGCCCCGTTCATGTTGATTAATTCAATACTTGGATCATCTTGTGTGTATATAAATTGTTTATGTGCCAAGCATGATATGAATATTGGATTATATGATGTTTATGTGTTTTGTGATTTTATGTGGTTTATTGTTTTGCAACTTTAATCGCACGATTCAATCGCAATAAAAATTATGGTGGATTCTGAATTATTTCGATTATTGATTTTGATTGGATCAAAGTTTTAATAATCGGGGAAAAATAATTTTGAGACAAAATTTTCGAACTTTAAAATTCCATACTATTCTGGCCATTCAAGCGGGCGCCTGGTCTTTTGCAGGCGGGCGCTCGGTGGTCAAGATTTGTTCTGATTTTGGTTAAAATCTGAATATGGAATTTTCGATAAATTCGACAAAACCAGTCCGGACTTGTTGATCTGGAATGGGTTTTGGGTAGTTGGTTTGTGTGTGGATTTTGGGGTTTGATTTTCCTATTTGTTTTAGTCTTGTGATTCCTAGATTGGTTCAAGTTTTGGATGGCTAATCTGCGTTCATCGAGATTGTGTTTCCCAAAATTGATCGCAATCAAAGTTTAAAAGATAAAACGAAGTTAGAATTATGAAGAGTTCATAATTGCTAAAATTGAGAAACAAAGTTCTTTATTCAATGATTGGAGATCCATGTGGAATTGTGAATGCAATTGGCCTACGTTCATCGAGACCATCTATTGCTTAGTTTCGGCCACATGGACTACTTTCTTGGTTTCTTGAATTAGTGCGGGATTGTGGTTGCCTAATGGCTTAGTTCGACCGCGCTTCTTATTGTCTTGATTTGGAGATAATAACCACAGTTGAAATAGTCCCATCCTCATAATTATAGAGAAACTAATAACACATAAATATCATGCTTAAATTAATGGAGATTAATTTAGTGGCTAAACTTGATGTGTAACATGTTTATATTATGTGCTCATAAATGTGTTATATGCTATATGTGATGAACCTTCAAAGAAAGTTTTAAGTCTTTTATTGCCATGCCATGATTAAAACACATGTTGGTACATAAGTGACTCTAATGTAGATTCGCCCTAGCGAGGTGCATTAAATTTATTTATGTATAAGCAAGATAGATTATGTGGGCACGCCCTAGCGGGACACATTAACTATGCGTTTAAAATGGTTAGACTTAATTGGGCGTCAAAACAGTTTTGGGCCTAGGCAAAGATGAGGTTTAACATGCTTTTTGAAATTGGATTTCTTAAAGAATCTCATAAAAGGAACTAAGAGTCATATGAGACATGATTGACAAGAGTTGTCTACCTAATTAATTTGATTTTGTGTAATCCGCCTTAGCGGACTTGAAATTAAATTAAAGTTGGATCTTAACCCATTTGAATTATATTATACATTGGATGTATATGAAGGTTATATAATTTAGTGGGAGTATTTTGTTTGAAAATACATTATTTATCTCTTTAATGAGAAACGGTACTTATTAAATTTTGGAAATTTTTGCATATTTGTAGATAATGACTAATAACACTCAATCAATGTCGTTGCGATCGATCCTTGAGAAGGATAAGCTCGAAGAGAATGGTACCAACTTTATGGATTGGATCCGTAGCATAAGAATCGTTCTTAGGCAAGAAGATAAGTTGTACATTCTCGATTGGCCTCTCCCCGCTGAACCACCGCCTACTGCCCTAGGGTAGAAAGAGACAATTACAAGAAACATCGTAATAATTCTAGAGATGTAAGTTGTCTCATGCTAGATGCTATGTGTTTTAAAACTCCAACAAAGTTTGGAACATTTGGAAGCCTATGAGATAGGCGTGGAGTTGAGAACCATGTTTCAAGAGCAAGCTAGGCAAGAGAGGTACAAGACCATTGTTGCATTCACCACTAGTAAAATGAATGAAGGGCAACAAGTGAGTCCTCACTTTCTTAAAATGAAAGGTTATGTAGAGCACCTTGAGAAACTTCGCTATCCAATCCCATTGGAGCTAGCCACGGATCTCATTCTTAATTCATTGCCTAAAAGTTATAATCAGTTTGTAATGAATTATAACATGCATGGAATTGATAAGAATCTCTCTGAGTTGCATGGGATGCTCAAAACTGCAGAGATGAAAATTGTGGAGAATGGTTCTCCCGTGCTCTTGGTTCATGATGGGAAGAAGTCTAGTGCCAAAGGAAAGGGTAAGAAAGTTGTCAAACCCAAAATAAGCAAGGCAAAGGTTGCCAAGGCTTCTGAGGCAAAACCCGATTCACAAAAGGATGCAATTTGTTTCCATTGTCAAGAAATTGGTCATTGGAAACGTAATTGCAAGGCTTTCTTGGAAGAGCAAAAGAAGAAGAAGAGAAGCAAGGCTGCGTCGACTTCAGGTATCTATATGATAGATATTCTTCTTTCTACCACTGATTCTTGGGTATTGGATACCGGATGTGGTTCTCACATTTGTCTAAATCTGCAGGGACTAAAGAATAGGAGACTGCTTAAAGAAGGTGAAGTAGATCTACGTGTGGGAAATGGAGCAAGAGTTGCTGCATTAGCCGTAGGGACTTATGAAGTCACTTTACCTTCCGGATTAATTCTTGTTTTGAACAATTGTTATTATGTTCCGGATTTAAGCAGAAATATTATTTCAATTTCTTGTTTGGATAATGAAGGTTTTAAGTTTCTTATTGAGAATAAGAAATTTTCTATTTATTTAAATGATGTGCTTTATGGTATTGCTAATTCATTTAATGGCCTTTATATCTTGGATGTCAAGAATGAAAATAATGTCTATCATGTAAATAAGAAATCTAAACCTAATGATGTAAATCATACTTATTTGTGGCATTGCCGTCTTGGTCATATTAATGAGAAGCGTATCTCAAAACTCCATGGGGACGGACTTTTGGGTTCATGTGACTTAGAGTCATATGATACTTGTGAGTCGTGTCTTCTTGGAAAAATGACTAAGACACCTTTTACCAAGTTGGGTGAAAGGGCAAGCGACTTATTGGGGTTGATACATTCCGATGTATGCGGACCATTAAGTAGCAATGCTAGGGGAGGATTTCAATACTTCATAACCTTCACTGATGATTATAGTAGATTTGGGTATGTTTACCTAATGAAACATAAAAGTGAAGCATTTGAGATATTTAGAATATTTCAAAATGAAGTAGAAAAACAACTTGGCAAAAGTATAAAGGCACTTCGATCAGATCGAGGTGGTGAATACTTAAGTCAAGAATTTGACGATCATCTAAAGAAATTGTGGAATAGTTTCACAATTGACTCCCCCCGGAACACCACAATGGAATGGTGTGTCTGAGAGGAGAAATCGGACTTTGTTAGACATGGTTCGATCAATGATGAGTCAAGTTGATCTTCCAATATCCTTTTGGGGTTACGCCCTAGAAACCGCTGCTTTCACACTAAATCAAGTTCCAACTAAATCGGTTCCAAAGACTCCATATGAGATGTGGAGTAGAAAGAAACCTAGTTTATCTTTCATGAGGATTTGGGGTTGCGAAGTTTATGTCAAGAGACTTATCTCTGACAAACTAGCACACAAATCTGATAAATGTATTTTCGTGGGATATCCTAAGGAAACTAGAGGATATTACTTTTACAACCGTGAGGACAGCAAAGTGTTTGTTGCCCGAACTGGTGTCTTTCTAGAGAAAGAGTTTCTCTCCAAAGAAATCAGTGGGAGTAAAATAAATCTTGAAGAAATTCGAGACCCATAAAATAACATTGAACCAATAGTGGAACAAGAACAAGAACCACAAGGAGTTGTGGAACCTGTTCAAAATACACAAGTAACTCACAGATCTAGTAGGTTACGATCTGAGCCCGAGAGATATGGATTTCTCGTAACGGATAGTAATGAGGTAGAAATCATTGAGAATGATGAACCGTCAACCTACCAAGAGGCGATGTCTTCTCCTGATTCGGACAAGTGGCTTGGAGCCATGGAATCCGAATTGCAATCCATGCAAGACAATCAAGTTTGGAATTTGATTGATGCGCCCGAAGGTGTAAAAACCATAGGATGCAAATGGGTCTTCAAGAAGAAGATTGACATGGATGGGAAGGTGCATACTTACAAAGCTAGGCTTGTAGCGAAAGGTTATAGGCAAGTTCATGGTATTGACTATGATGAGACCCTTTCACCCGTAGCAATTATCAAGTCTATAAGAATTTTGCTTGCCATTGCCGCATATCATGACTATGAAATATGGCAGATGGATGTCAAAACCGCTTTCCTGAATGGAAAACTTCAAGAGGATGTGTATATGACACAACCAGAAGGTTTTGAACAAGATTCTAAGGTATGAAAATTGCAGAGATCCATCTATGGATTGAAGCAAGCTTCTAGGAGTTGGAATCTCCGTTTTGATGAATCGGTCAAAGAGTTTGGTTTCATCAAGAACGAAGATGAGCCTTATGTATACAAGAAGATTAGTGGGAGCATAGTGCTATTCCTTATTTTATACGTGGATGACATATTACTCATTGGAAATGACATTCCTACACTTCAGTCTGTGAAGACTTGGTTAGGAAAGTGCTTCGCAATGAAAGATATGGGTGAAGCCGCATATATTCTTGGCATTAAGTTCTATAGAGATAGATCAAGGAGGCTACTTGGTTTAAGCCAAATTACATACATTGACAAGGTCATTAGAAGATTCCGTATGGAAAATTCTAAGAGAGGCTCCTTGCCCGTGTTACATGGAGTTTCTCTAAGCAAGACTCAATATCCTAAGACAAAAGATGAGCGTGAGAAAATGAATGATGTTCCATATGCTTCGGCAATTGGGTCCATCATGTATGCCATGATTTGTACTAGGCCGGATGTATCTTATGCTTTGAGCATGACAAGTAGATACCAATCCGACCCTGGCGAAAATCACTGGATAGCTGTAAAAGCGATTCTTAAGTACTTGAGAAGAACTAAAGACTCGTTTTTGGTCTATGGAGGAATGGAAGATGATCTCGTTGTAAATGCTTACACGGATGCAAGCTTCCAAACCGACAAAGATGATAGCCGATCGCAATCGGGTTTTGTGTTTATGTTATATGGTGGAGCTGTAAGCTGGAAGAGTTCCAAGCAAAGTACAACCGCTGATTCTACAACAGAAGCTGAGTATATTGCTGCATCGGATGCTGCAAAGGAAGCTGTTTGGATTAAGAAGTTCATAACTGAACTTGAAGTGGTTCCTAGTATTGCTAATCCAATAGACCTTTATTGGGATAATAATGGTGCTATTGCTCAAGCAAAGGAACCAAGAGCACATCAGAAATCCAAACACATACTTAGGCGTTTTCATATCATTCGAGAGATCGTTGATAGGGGAGACGTAAATATATGCAAAGTACCTACTGATGACAATGTTGCGGACCCGCTAACAAAGGGACTTCCACAAGCTAAACATGATGGTCATGTTAGGTCCATGGGTATTAGATACATGGGAGATTGGGCCTAGGGCAAGTGGGAGATTGTTGGTAGTGGTGCCCTAGGCACGTTTAATAAACGTTGTAATTGTTATCATTTATTTCATATCAATAAAGAGATGTTTTGATTATTATTGTTGTTCATGTTTACTTATAATAATCCCGTCCCTAGTACTTGTTAAGCACTAGTATAAAGGCTAAATGATCATGGGATGATCATTTTAGATTTATGGGTACTTGTTTGGAACAAGGTACTGGACATGACCTGCTGTATGAGATTTATGTCATGGTCTATGTCATACATATATCTCATATTAGTTATGTCATTTGAATCCTTAGACATGAATTTATTATAGTCTTCCACTTGATGAACATTGTGTTTGACATATTCAATCGCTACCTTAACACGGTAGTTATAAAGGGTATGATTGGCATAATCGGATTCCCGTTGGGAAGAATAATAAGCTAAATGGATTTGTCCCTCCACGGAGAGATGTCAAGCTTGGGCCCCTCGAAGGAATGATGTTGATGAAATGTTCGGCCGGACTCAAATGGATTGATTGGATCAATAGCATTTGAATTATCAACATATTCGGAATCGAGAAAGTATTGAACAAAACAAGTTGACTGTTTGACCATGACTTGTGTTCAATGACATCGTGGACAAAGGGATTGTGACATATTCTAAAGGAATGCGAACTTGTATCTAGTTATACTATTTGGGTAGGTATGACGGTTTGATAGAACCTAATCATATCTTATGGGATCATGTTTGAGCCCATTGCCAACTTAGTATAATCCTAGAGGGTCACACACAATAGAACGAATCTTAAATAAAAGGACTATATTGGCATTTAGGGTCGGAGGACTTCCAAGGAATTTCTGGAAAGTTCTGGGCCTCCTGGTCAACCAAGCGGGCGCTTGGGTTGCACCAGGCGGGCGCCTGAACAAGCTAGAAAAGAATTGGACTTTCTGTCCAAATGAGCGGGCGCTCGGGGGGTACCAGGCGGGCGCCCGGTATGCCGGTTTGAAATTTCCTAATTCGATTAGGAATGGTTTTTGACACAAGTTACCTATTTGGAATAGGTCTTAATTGTGTATAAAAAACACCAATTCGGCCAGACCAGATTTACAAGTGCTTTTGTGAGTCTCAAAGAGTTTGAGAGAGATTTTATTTTGTTCTAAGATATCATTGATTGAGGAACAAAATAATTCACAAAATAAATTCCATATAGTTCTTTATTAAATTGTGAAAGTGTGTTTCACAATATTGGTCTAGCAACCAAGATCAAAGAAGCTCCTTTGATATTCGTTCGAAGTGTGGATACCGCTAGAGGGTGAAAATCATCATCTTCAAAGTTCGTGTTCAAGCTTTGTGATCGTGATCAAGTCGGTGCTTGGCTCCCCTACTTTTTTGGTATGGGCACTAACATATAGGCTTTCAAACAAACCTTTGGTCCATTCGGATTCCTCATTGTCGTTCACCCCCTTATTCTTGGAGAGCTTGAGGAGCTTGGCTTTCATTGTTCGACCTCGGCCTCGTGGGCCGCTTGTTGGTTTCAACATGAGTTTGCCACAAGTTTTCCTTGGTTTGAGCCTCTTGGTTAAGGGTAAAGACTTTTTGTTGGAGTGTTTGAACCATGGCAGAAACCTGTTCGAGATTCATGGCGTTGTTGGTGCTGGAGTCGCCGGCCATTGATGATGTAGAAGCTGTTGGAGTGATCGGTTCACGGACAAGCTGTTGGATGAGTCCCTGTAGACGCGGAGAGTACCAATCGGACCTATAATTGGAGAAGTAGCCTTTGTCAGTCTTGGTTCACACTTTC
Organism: Campanula takesimana; assembly: GCA_026119855.1. Lineage (NCBI taxonomy): Eukaryota > Viridiplantae > Streptophyta > Magnoliopsida > Asterales > Campanulaceae > Campanula > Campanula takesimana. The sequence continues at coordinate 1,217,993 of JAOWBW010000331.1, forward strand.
GTCCATGAAGAGGTTGAGAACACACAGTTGGGCACACGACTCGAACCACATAAGAAAAAAGACTTTTTTCTTTTTTATAAGTCGGAGGGACGGGGTCCCTTTTGGGGTTTCTAAGAAGATAATGGAATCGTCACACTAGTATATAGACCATCTCGCGGTCCCATATACTCATCGGATTCCATCACGTTTGTGAATCCTACATGTATCGGGATTAAACTAAATCAATGTAGTAAACCATACATGCGGGGACGGATTTTTTATTTTCGTCCAAAATAACCACTTTTGGGGACGGATTTTTATTGCGTCCGTATCCACAAGTTGGCATGTATGATTTGAAAACATTAGTTTGGGGAAATCTCGATACATGAAACCGACTTGGTCACGGAGTGTTAGACCCTAACTAGAATTATGTGGTTTGTGCTCGGCTAAAGAAAGGTTTAAAGGTCACCCCCGGCATGTAGTCTTGAACTACGCCACGGGCTGAGGTTGACCGCTTTGAAAGAGTCAAGGTCGGGTGGAGCTTGAAACTTTCTAGGACGAGCCTCGACGGTTTGGGGTATGGACTTGTGCGACTCGATAGTGAGAAATTCATAGGAATAATGTGCATGTAGTGTGAGGTCTATCACGTGATTTTTTTTATTTTTATTTTTATTTTTTTGAAAAGAAAAGATAAAAACACATAACCACATAAATTACAACTCCCGAATCACCCGTGTGACCGGTAAATAATCACAAAATTAAGACAGTCAAAAGGTCCAATTCTGTTCTGATGCAGGCAACTGTGCCCACAACCCACTGTTCTATTCAGTCCCTGAAACCTGTTCTTGTCCTGGAAATTGGCCCAGAAGCGCGCGCCTCGGGTTGGTGTTGTGGGAAGCGCGCGCCTGGCGCATTGTACATGGGAGGCGCCCGCTTCTGGGCTGACCTATCAGATTGTCAGAAACTTATGGACTCAGGGGATTGCCCTGGTCCTGATTGTGTAATGAAACCCCTGCAGTGTTTGTTAGCATGAAATAATAGGAAGAATAGGAAGAACACATGGAAGGCGGGCGATTCTGGAATGTGATGTGGGACGCGCGTGCTTTGGACCATGAAGGTCTGAGGCGCGCGCTTCCCATATCAATTTCCAGAATGCCCAGAAAAGTGAATTGTGAACAGAAACACAAGTTAACCTCAAGCTGTCCCCATCAGAGTCGCCACTGTAGATACCTCCGGGGCGGGAGCCCACGGCTTGGATAGAGCGCGTGGGTTATCCTAGGATGTCTAATTGTGTTTTAGAGTCGCCACCCACGTTTTTGAGGAACGTAAGAAAACCTAAAGAAAGAGCCATTGGTGTCATGTCCCAAGTGGTTTTGGGTGATTGCACATTGATGAAAAAAGAAGAAGAAGAAGAAGAAGAAGAAGAAGAAGAAGAAGAAGAAGAAGAAGAAAAAAGAAGAAGAAGAACAATATTAAGACATAAAGTAGAAGAGAATTGTACCTATAATAATCTTCAAAGACATCTCCTTGAGAGGGTGTGGAACACTTGTGAAAGAATGTCTGTTGTGATGCCAAAGCTTAATGAAAGATTTAGAATTCAAGGTTCAAAGTCCCCTCCAATGATGGATTGGAGGGGTTTTTTATAGTTGAAAAGGGGAGTTTTGGAGCCAAAATCAGTCACCAGAAATCTTTCCCGGGCAAAATCATGTAAGATGAGCAAGGGAGAGATTCTAGGATAGAAATCAGCCACTGACACTCCCAGAAGCGCGCACATCCACGTAGTCGGCGGGAGGCGCGCGCGTCTGGCCTCAATGGTCGGAGGCGCGCGACTTTGAAAAGTGGTTTTTGACAGAATGGACTAGAAAGTTAGAACTGTTATTCAGTTTGGTCCCTGGACTTAACGGAGCCCCGGTTGGAACTTAGCCAAAGTAACAGAAACTAACAGAAAACACTTAAAAGAGGGAGAAACACAAAATCAAGTGTGCAATCGGGATGAGCGGTCCAATATCCTTCTATACACCTTGATGGACGATGGAGATCGATTAGGTTTAGGGTTTTGGTTCCATCTCCTGCTGTAAGTACCCCAATCTGAAACCGACCTATCTTAGAGGTAGCCTTAGCACCGTTTCAGGATAAGCTGATAGGCCAGGACCTCCCTATGATAAGCTATAAATTCCAGGACTACTCTGGTATAAAATTGGAAAAATCCAGAAGCTCGCCAGGCTGAGCCGTACGGATGATTTGGGAACTAGAGGGGCCTAGCCGTACGGTTGGTTTGGGCGCCTCAGTCCCTATAAATAGAACCCCTTGCTGATCATTTCAAGGGGGGAGAAATACACATTAGGGAGGTCACTCTGCTGGAATTACTACAGAGTTAGAGTGAGAGTGATCACCACCAAAAAAGGAGAGAAGAAAGGAAGATTGACCATAAACCATCATAGGTAAAGCCACCTCCCCCCTCCTTTCTCTTCATCTTACTCCTATTTTCTTTCTATATCTTGGTTATACATGTATTTACTATTCATTCTTCAAAGACTTGTCCATCTCAAGCACCTTTCTTTCTTGCAAGACTTGTCCATTATCAAGCACTATATACCTATCTATTACATT
>JAOWBW010003310.1:0-34679 GCA_026119855.1 Campanula takesimana
GCATGATCCGTTAGGTGAACCTGCGGCTGAATGTTTGAATGAGGCCGTTAGTGAACCTTTTGATGAATCCGTTAGTGAATACCTTGGATGAGTCCGTTGGTGAACCCTTGTTGACGAATCCGTTAGTGAATCCCTTCGATGAGTCCGTTGGTGACCCTTGTTGACGAATCCGTTAGTGAATCCGTTTGATGAATCCGTTAGTGAATCCCTTGGATGAGTCCGTTGGTGAACCCTTGTGACGAATCCGTTAGTAAATCCGTTTGATGAATCCGTTAGTGAATCCCTTGGATGAGTCCGTTGGTGAACCCTTGTTGACGAATCCGTTAGTGAATCCCTTGGATGAGTCTGTTGGTGAACCCTTGTTGACGAATCCGTTAGTGAATCCGTTTGATGAATCCGTTAGTGAATCCTTGGATGAGTTCGTTGGTGAACCCTTGTTGACAATCCGTTAGTGAATCCCTTGGATGAGTCCGTTGGTGAACCCTTCTTGACGAATCCGTTAGTGAATCCGTTTGATGAATCGTTAGTGAATCCCTTGGATGAGTCCGTTGTGAAACCTTGTTGACGAATCCGTTAGTGAATCCGTTTGATGAATCCGTTAGTGAATCCCTTGGATGAGTCGTTGGTGAACCTTGTTGACGAATCCGTTAGTGATCCTTGGATGAGTCCGTTGGTGAACCCTTGTTGACGAATCCGTTAGTGAATCCGTTTGATGAATCCGTTAGTGAATCCCTTGGATGAGTCCGTTGGTGAACCCTTGTTGACGAATCCGTTAGTGAATCCGTTTGATGTATCCGTTAGTGAATCCTTTGGATGAGTCCGTTGGTGACCCTTGTTGACGAATCCGTTAGTGAATCCGTTTGATGAATCCGTTAGTGAATCCCTTGGATGAGTCCGTTGGTGAACCCTTGTTGGCGAATCCGTTAGTTAATCCGTTTGATGAATCCGTTAGTGATCCCTTGGATGAGTCCGTTGGGTGAACCCTTGTTGACGAAGCGTTAGTGAATCCGTTTGATGAATCCGTTATGAATCCCTTGGATGAGTCCGTTGGTGAACCCTTGTTGATGATCCGTTAGTGAATCCGTTTGACGAAATATTACTTTGAAGTCTCGTGCCATTTGGAGTCACACTTGACTTTTTTTGAATTGTGGGGTACGGGCACAGTTGACCGCGACCAGAAAGATGTTCCTGCTGGGATGAAATGTTGAGATTGACTCTTGAGGGGTGTGGCACCCGTGACACAACTTAGGGAGTTCGGAATTTTGAAGAGGACAACCTACTTTTGAGTGGGAGTTTTCTATCCTACTTTCGATTTTTGACATGCCTTAAGGGCGGACCAGAAAAAGGTGTGCCCAACTGGGTGTCCGAGGATCGGGACAGTGTCTTGATTTAGGCTGGAGATCTCTGACAAGGCCCTTTTCTTGAAGTGATTTAGACCTGGGAGCGCGCGCCTCCTATGTAGGCTTGGACGCGCGCGCACTTCAGACTGCTGGCGGGTGGCGCGCGCGTCCTGGGAGGCGGAATTCCGGGCTTGACATTTGCTGACCAAAAGAGCCCCCAACAGCTATAATATCATCTTCTGTTCGACCACTTGATTCTCAGCTCCTTTCTTCCATTTTTGAACATCATATATTGCTTAACTTCGCTTGTGATCAACATTTTCCATGGCTTCCAATTTCTTTTGCCCTTGATGCCAAGGTCGTTAGTGCGTATGAAAAGGACTTAGGCACTTTTTGTGTATTCTTTCAAGACCCATCCCAAGAAGGCCTTCATTAAAGATTTCGGGTTCCGAATTCTTTTACCTTGCGGACGTTGAAGCCGGATTGGGATTTGTTGAGAGCTGCCGCGGCTTTCTGGATTGCGACAGCCATACCTTCAACCTTTCAGCTATGAAATAGTGCGACTGTTGACGATTTCGGGGCCATCCTTGGCATGCCTTTGGCTGGTCGGATGCCGTCCCTAAATATCACCGTGGTGCCATCGACTCTTGGGTTGGGTTACTGAATCTCCCCGTTGAGGACGTGAGGAAGATGTTGCATGGTACCGTGATTGACATAACTGAGTTGCCGATGTTCTTCAGTTTACACTCGGAGGACCCGATGGTTCAATCTTTCAAAAGAAATGCCATGGCCGTTTGTCTCTTCAGCGAAGTACTGTTTGTTACACCTTTCGGGACTGCGGACGTGCAGTTGGCTGAGATTATTTTGCAAGCTAAGGAGCAGCAATTTAGTGTAATCCCTCTTATTGTAGGGGAGACGTTGCACGGCCTTGATGAGTTACATAGGACGGGCGAGATGTGTCGGGGAAGCCCTTTGCTCTTGACCATATGGCTCCGAGAACACTTCAGAATTTATTCTCCAGATGGTGATTTGTCTCCTTTTGCTGTTCATAGGAGGAAGTTGTTGATCCGGGATTTATCTGAAGATGATTGGAAGAAATTCTTTGCTTCTAGGGTGACCGTCGATATTGAGTGGCGTCCTCCTTCTTGGGGTCTCCGTCCTTTTGTGGAATGGACTCTTGGTTTTCAGCACGTGGTTGTACCCGGTTTGAGAGATTCTTCGATTTACCAGCCAGAGCGGGTTCTGCGGCAGTTCGGTCGCCAACAGACAATTCCTTTTCCGAGGGATGGAATGCTTCATCCAGTTGCTTACATGGGTCCTGACTTCTCGAGTGAGCTTCAGTCGGCTTGGGGAGATGACCGCAATCGTTGGGCTTTCGCTCCTCTGCATCGGGGGAGTGTCTTCCTTCCCGAGAGCTACTTGGACTATTTATTTAGCACCCTTTACCGTGGCATCACTTGGGTTGATGTGCTTCGTGCCGAGTTGTTGGGACAGGGTTTTGAGCCTAGTAGCACTTTGAGATATAGGGAGGCTGCTGCTGATTCGAGTAACATTCTCGCTGACCCTTTCGGTACTCCTTTGGATGACTTTTATGCTAGGAGACATGTTGCAACACAGAAGGTTTCGGTGCGTATTAGTGCTCCTTCGTTACCCAAGAAGAAAAGGATTGAGAGACGATCGGGTGGTCCTTTGAAAGCTAAGAGAAAATTGGATTTTTCTTAGTACCCTAAGAGATTGCAATTAGACCACTTTGTTTTAGGATTTAGTAGTTTGATGTCTTTTGTTGCTCAATAAACCCGTTGTAATGGTTTGAATAGTTCATTGAATGAATAAAAATTGCATTTTGTTATTTGAAGTGAATTGGGTATTTTTGATATGTTTTAGACCGCACCCGAAGGTTGCCTACGTTCCTCCAGTTGGGAGGCTCGGTCTTCGTAGTTCAAACAAACAAAGACCATTTTTTTTTTTTTTTTTTTTTTTGTGCACCCTATTTTTGCCTAGACCGCCCTTTCGGGTTTTCAATCTAGCGGGCTTCTTTTTTGCACGTGCTCTAATTTTTGCCTAGGCCGCCCTTGCGGGTTTTCAACCTAGCGAGCGATTTTTTTTTTTTTTTTTTTTTGTTATGGTCTTTGTTTATTAAGCGTAGAACCTCTTGAGCTTGTCGAGGTTGACCTCCTTTGGCAGCTGGTCACCATCTAAATCCACGAGCCGGACTACACCACCGCTTAGTATCTTTTTGACCACGTACGGACCGATCCATCGGGGTCCCCATTTCCCCAGGGGATTCATGGCATTAGGAGGATGTTGTCTTAAAACCAAATCTCCCACATTGATGTTTCGAGGCTTCACCTTTTTGTTGAAAGCTCTTGCCATCCTTTGCTGATACGCCCTTGTGCGTTCGAGTGCTCTTAACCTTTTCTCGTCGAGCAAGGCTAGTTGTTCATATCGAATTTGCATCCAGTCGGCCTCGTTGACTTGATTCTCGAGGAGGACCCGTAGAGATGGGACTTCAAGTTCGATAGGGAGTACGGCTTCTGAACCATAGACCAATGCATAAGGAGTTTCTCCTTTTGCGGATCGTATTGATGTGCGGTAGCCCCACAATGCTAATGGTAGCTTCTCGGGCCAATCCCTTCCTGTTGAGTCCATTTTCTTGACGATGGTCTCGATGGTCTTATTTGCTGCTTCGACTGCGCCATTTGCTTGGGGCCGGTAAGGAGATGACTTGTGCTTGGTGATCTTGTATTCTACCAAAAGTGCATCCATTTCCTTCTCGAAGTGAGAGCCGTTGTCGGAAATGATTTCATGAGGCACGCCGTATCGGCACATGATATTAATCTTTACAAATTCGGCCACTTTCTTGGCGTTGAGGGTTCGATAGGCTTGTGCTTCGACCCACTTTGTGAAGTAGTCGACTGCCACTAGGACGAATGACTGCCCATTGCTCCCGGCAGGATGAACTTTACCGGTGATGTCTATCCCCTAACAAGAGAAAGGCCAAAGGTGTGACCATGTTGTAAAGTTGTGAGGGTGGAGCATGTTGCAGATTAGCGTGGAATTGGCACTTGGCACACCTTTTGACTTTCTCGATACAGTCTCGTTCCATAGTACTCCAATAGTAACCAATGCGAAGTATCTTCTTGACTAGCATAAACCCATTCATGTGGGGTCCACATTCTCCTTCGTGCACTTCACACATTATCTCTTGAGCTTCTGTCTCATTGGCGCATAAGAGATTGATCCCGTCGTGGTGCCTTTTATAGACTCGGTCCCCAATCAGTACGTACCGAGAGGCTAACCTTTGCAGAGCTGCTTGAGACTTCTTATTGATGTTCTCGGATAAGTGCCGTCTTTGAGGAAGTTCATGATATCCGAATACCACGGAGAGTTTGTTTGAACCTCGTTGATCTCGATACTCATGCAATATGCCAGACTGTTCCTTCGAGCAATTTTGAAAGGCTTCACCATTTTCCCTTTGGGCATTTCAACTAATGAAGCTATAGTGGCCAGTGCATCGGCGAAGCGATTCTTATCCTTGGCAAGTAGTTGAAAGTGATCTCTTGGAATTGTTCAACCAGTTCTTCAAGGTGCTGACCATATTGTTGGAGAGTCGGGTCTTGGGTTCGCCATTTACCCGATTGCTGATTGATAAGGAGCAAAGAGTCGCCGAACACTTCTAGTTTCGTGACGTTTCTTTCGAGAGCTGCTTCGAGCCCTGCTATGCATGCTTCGTACTCGGCAATGTTGTTGGTAGCTTCGAATTCCAGGCGTATGGAAATGGGAGTGTAGATGTCTTTTGGATCGACAAGCAATACCCCTATACCAAAACCGTGTTTATTGGCGGTGCCCTCGAAAAAAAGTTGCCACTTGTCTTCTTCGGTTGCAATACAAATTAAATGCTCGTAGGGGAACTGTACATCTTCCCCCTTCACTTCGTCACACGGGAATTCGGCAAGCTGGTCACTGAACACTTTCCCCCTGACGGATTTTAGTGTGACGTAAGTGATATCATAGCCGGCGAGCATGAAGTACCATTTGGCTATTCTTTTTGACATGAAAGGCTTCTCGAAGATGTAGCGGAGCGGGTCCACCTTTGCTGCTAGCTTGATCGGAAAAGCTTCCATATAGTGTTTGAACTTTTGAGTGACCCAAACCAATGCTGCACATGACTTCTCTAAGACAGAGTAGTTCCTTTCGCCTCCTTGGAATCGGCGACTGACAAAATAAATGGCGTTCTCCTTTGTGGACTCTCGTTGCTCTTGTGCTAACATAGCCCCTAGGGCTTCATCATTGACAGTGAGATAAGCAACATAGGTTTCTCCTTGTGCGGCGGAACTAGAACAGGAGGGCACGTCAAGTAATGCTTTACTTGATCGAAGGCTTCTTGGCACGCGTCGGTCCATTCTAGAGCCACATTCTTCTTGAGTAGCTTGAAGATTGGCTCGCACATGGAAGTGAGTTGGTGCACAAACCGACTGATGTATTGTAGTCTTCCCATGAAACCTTTAATCTCTTTCTGCGTGTTTGGAGGAGGCATGTCAATGATTGCCTTGATTTTGGAGGGGTCTACTTCGATTCCCCTTTCAGTGACCATATAACCAAGAACTTTGCCTCGGATAACCCCAAATGTGCACTTTGCAGGGTTGAGCCTCATCTTGTGTTGACGAAGCCTTTCGAAGAACTTGCGGAGATCGATTAGTGTTTGACCATCGGTTCCTTTGGAGTGAATGATCATGTCGTCCACATAGACCTCGATTTCTTTGTGAATCATATCGTTGAACAAGTCTGTCACGGCTCTTTGGTAGGAAGCCCCAGCATTTCTTAACCCAAATGGCATGACTGTGTAGCAAAAGGTACCCCACGGTGTTGTGAAGGCTGTCTTATGTTGATCTTCCTCGGCCATAAGAATCTGATTGTACCTAGCGAACCCATCCACGAATGAGCGAACCTCGTAGGCAGTAGTGGAATCGACTAGCATGTCGATATTAGGGAGTGGAAAATCATTCTTTGGGGAAGCTTTGTTTAAATCCCGGAAGTCTACACAAACTCGAACCTTGCCGTTCGCCTTCCTGACTGTCACAATGTTGGCTAACCATGTCGGATACTCGATAACCTTGATGAACCCCACACTGAGGAGCTTCTCAATCTCTTCTTTGACCTGCAGAGACCATTCTGGCTTGATCTTTCTGAGCTTCTGCTTTACTGGCCTGGCATCTTCTCTGATCGGAATCCTGTGCTCCGCTACCTTTCTGTCTAAACCCGGCATGTCTTTGTATGACCATGCGAACACATCCACGAACTCCGTAGTAGTGCAGTCAATCTGTCTTTGTCGTCTCCCTTAAAGAAGCTTCCAATCTTAGTTTCTTTGGCTCTTCTTCGGTACCCAGATTAACAACATGCAATTCTTCGTCTGCCTTTGGACCATTCTCGCCACGACTACAGACTTGTTGAGCAAGTTCATTTAAGTATGTTGTGTTTTCGTGGTCTATTTCATCATAATTTGAATCGTTATTAACTTGTTTGTTAAGTTCATTATTAGTTAATTCATCATTTATGATGTTTGCAATCTCAGGGTACTCAGAAATATCAAATTTTTCATTAGCAAAGAAAGGAAACACACGCTCGGCTATGGCCTCCAAATCCTCTTGGGTGAGGATATTAGAGACACTCTCGGACTCGAAAGTAAGTGTGAGCTGCTCTTCCTTTGTTGCTGTGCGGGGTATGCAACCCATTTCTTGGACTAAGAATTCCTCGGATACCAAGGCCCTTTTGTTGAATACCAATTGTTGATCGGCTCGGAGCTTGGCGGGATCTCACTGAGAGTCTCGTTCATGATGACGGTGTCATGGATGGCGTTAACTTGGCATTTATTCATCACGGCGAGCTCATCGAACATGGAGGCTAAATCTGTCAGTTCCTCCCCCACGGTGATTTCTGTCTCGGATTCTATAGTCATCTTCCTTCCCCACCATTCACGGGGCGACATGGGAGTTGGTTCTCTTTCGGATATCACAATCGGAGAAGATTTCGAGGCCGGGCTTTTTGACACCTTTATTGTTAACCCACGGCTCGGGAAAGATCATGTATGGAACGTCTTCCCCTTGGCGGACAAAATAACCATTCAACGTCTTGCGATAACGCCTTAGATTAGGGACTTCATACCGACGGCCTTCTTTACGAGCTCGGGCCTTTTCGTTCTTGATCGCTTGCTCTTGTTTCAAGTCTTCTTTGGAAGGCTCATACCCCAAACCGAAGGTGTTCTTGACAAATGGGACTTGCACGGGATGTAGGATTCCTTGCTGATATTTCCCTAAGCCTAAACCAGGGAAGTAGTCCATATTCCTCATCATGCGGAGGACTTTGTGATTGCTGGGGGTCCATGATCCGTTTCCCCCTTCTTTATCAATGGCGTTGATTGAGACGCCGGAGAGAGTGGAGTCTGGTAGACCATGCTGAACTTGGTGGACGGGCTCACCTTTTCTGTGGATAGTGATGTTTTCAGCCATTACGGTCACTATTTCATCACCATTTCGGATCTTGACACATTGGTGAAGAATTGACGGTACGGCATTAGCACTGTGAATCCATGGTCGACCCAACAGTAAGTTGAACGAGGCCGGGATATCAAGCACTTGGAATGGAACGGACATGACCATGCTCCCAAACTCAATGTCTATTTCGATCATACCATGACTGTACGGGCGGTGCTGTCATAACCTCGGATTACTTGAGTAGAAGGCTTCAAATCAGAATCCTTAAGCCCCAGTATGCCCATGATTCTACCAGGCATGAGATTGAGTGCGGAACCACCGTCCACTAAGACTCTTGAGACGGGCCTCCCCTTGCTCGTACCTTGAGGTAAATAGCTTCGTTGTGGTCGGAACCAAACGGTGGAAGGTCCATATCGGCAAAGGTGATGACGTTGCTAAAATGAATGTGACCAATCGGTCCTCGGGAGTAGTATCGGGAGAGACTGATGTATCATCGAGATTGCAGATGACAAGATCTCGGTGTTTCTTTGAGGATGCAATGAGGTCCCAAATAGAGATGTTGGCTTGAGTTTTCTTGAGTTGGACAAGTAGAGGATCTTCGGGAGCGTTGTGAGCTTGCGGTTTTTGAGAAGAGGAGCTCGGTGCGGAAGTGGAAGGGTTGCTTGCTATGACTCGACCGGATCGAGTTAGCATGTTGACGTTCCCATCTTGCTTCTTTTTCCTATTTTCTAGTACTTCCCTCATTACTTCATCGTAAGTCACTACATAACAAGAATTGTCAAGTTCATTCATAACATTGGGGCCCCCATTCCCAATTGGGATTGAATGGGTGGTCCCCTCGAGTTATCCTATCTCTATTACATTGACATGCTCGTCATTAGTCACTACAAATTCTTTCTTATCTATGAGATCTTGAATGACATTGCGGAGAACGAAGCATTCCTCGGTGGTGTGGCCACTATATTGGTGGTAGCCACAATATTTGTGGTGAGCATGATTGGATTGGATCGTCTTGGGTTGGTACCCTTGCACGGGTGTGACTTGACCCTTTGCCTTGAGGACCTCGAACACTTCGGTTTGAGTCATGCCTTGGAGAGGCGTGTAGACACGGTCACTTCGGGACTTCTTCCCTTGAGGCGGAGGAACCTTTTTGTAATTTCCCTTGTCAATAGTGACGGCGTTGACCGAGGCCTCTTTTGTGGAGTTGGAAGCGGCCTTGTAGCGGTAAGTAGGAGTGGTCTTCTTAATCTCCTTGAGCAAGTCATCCATGCGTACCCCCGCCTCATACATTTGGGAGAAGTCGGAGTAGCAAGCCCCACTTAGGTTAGTGCGGAGATCAATCTTGAGACACTTGAGAAATATGTCCATTTGCTCTTTTGTGTTCGGCCTCTCAACAATTTCAGAGAGTTTGTCATTCCATCTCCTTGTGAAGTCGATGAAGGACTCATTGTCTCGTTGAGTAGTGTTCTCTAGCTCTTTCCTTGTGGGCCGGTGAGTGGTGTTGCCTTGGTATTGGTTCTTGAAGGCAAGCATGGCGGAGTCCCAATCAAGACGGACAGTGAGCGGGAGAGTAGCATACCAATCTTTTGCCGCCCCCTCGAGAGTGAGAGGAAAGCATTGAGCCATCACCTTGGTGGAGACCTTCTTTGGAACCATTGCCCAAATATAAGTCTCAATGTGAGCCATGGGACAAGAGTTGCCCTTGAATTTGTTTATGTCGGGCATCTTGAACTTATCGGGAAGAGCGGGCATAGTACTCATGAGGATGGATGATTGATAAAGGCTTGTGTCGGAACCTTTCCCATGTTGAGCCCATTGAATTTTGGTCGATGTAGGCCATGATAGAATCCACCATTTTGGGTTCATTGTTCTCGGAACTTGGTTCCCCCATTTTCTTGGTGCGGGTGTTGACATAAGGACTCTTGAACAAACCCTCGGTCCATTCGGATTCATCATCATTGTTCTTGTTCTTTCCCTTGGCAAGGTTGGTGAGCTTTTCTTTCATTAGCTCCATTTCGGCCTCGTGGGCCTCCCTTTGGCTGTTGAGGTGGGATTGCCAAATGTCGTCTTTGCTTTGTGCCTCCTTGTTAAGGGTGGAGACTTGCTCTTGGAGGAGTTGGACCATAGTTGAGAGCTGTTCGAGAGACATGGTGTTGCTGCTGCCGGTCATGGTTGATGTTGGAGCTGTTGGAGTGATCTCTTCACGGACTTACCGATTTGCTGAATCCCGGTAGACTTTGTAAGTACCAATTGAACCTATATTGCATAAGAGGCCCTTGTCAGTCTTGAGTAACACTTGCGGTCCATGAAGAGGCTTAGAACACACAGTTGGGCACACGACTCGAACCACATAAGAAAAGACTCCTTTTTTTTTTTTTTTATAAGTCGGAGGGAATGAATCCCTTTTGGGGTTTCTAAGAAAATAATGGAATCGTCACACTAGTATATAGACCATCTCGCGGTCCCATATACTCATCGGATTCCATCGCGCTTGTGAATCCTACATGAATCGGGATTAAACTAAATTAATGTAGTAAAGCATACATGCAGGGACGGATTTTTATTTTCGTCCAAAATAACCACTTTTTGGGGATGGATTTTTATTGCGTCCATTTCAACAAGTTGGCATGTATGATTTGAAGACATTAGTTTAGGGAAATCTTGGTACATGGAAACCGACTTGAGTCACGGAGTGTTAGACCCTAACTAGAATTGTGTGGTTTGTGCTCGGCTTGAATATGAGGCTCAAAGGTCACCCCCGGCATGTAGTCTTGAACTACACCACGTGCTGAGGTTTACCGCTTCGAAAGAGCCAAGGTCTGGTGGAGCTTGAAACTTTCTAGGACGGGCCTCGACGGGTTTGGGGTTGGACTTGTGCAACTCGATAGTGAGCAGTTCATAGGAATATGTGCATGTAGTGTGAGGTCTAACAAGTGACAAATTTTTTTTTTTTTTTTTTTGTTTATATTTTTTTTTTTTTGAAAAGAAAGAAAAACACACAAAACACATATGCACATAAAATTACAACTCCCGAATCACCCGTGTGACCGGTAAATAAAACACAAAATTAAAACAGTCCGAGGGTTCAATTCTGTTCTGATGCAGGCAACTGTGCCCACACCCCACTGTTCTGCTCAGTCACTGAAACCTGTTTCTGTTCTGGAAACCAACCCAGAAGCGTGCGCCTCTGAGTGCTGATGTGGGACGCGCGCGCATGGCGCAATGCTTATGGGAGGCGCGCGCTTCTGGGGCACACCTGTCAGAATGTCAGACTTTGGACTCAGGGATTGCCCTGGTTCCATGTTCATATTGTAACCCCTACAGAAGTGATTAGTGCAGAATAACAGAAGAAGAAGATGAAGAACATGAAGAAGTGGGCGATTTGGTTCTTGATGCGGGATGCGCGCGCCTTAGGCTTAAAAGGCCAGACGCGCGGCCTCCCCCATCAGGAAACAGAATGCCTAGAAAAGATGTAGATTTCGATCAGAATGCAAGTTTAACCCTCAAATACATCCCCAGCGGAGTCGCCACTGTAGATACCCCGGGGAACCACGGCTTGGCTAGAGCGGTGAATTATCCTAGGATGTCTAACTTGTTTTTAGAGTCGCCACCTATGTTTTGAGGAACATAAGAAAAACCTATTGATTGTAGCCCAAGTTTGATTACGAAACAGAGATTCTTTGTTTTGAGGTTCGGGGGTTAGGTTACGAGATGGGAAGTACCGAAACACCCATCTCGCCCAACTTAAGTTGGTCTTGCTTGATCAAAATCTACATGAATGAAAATGTTCTTCTCTTCTTCTTTAAGTCATAAAAAGGGGGTTTAAAATAGGAGTTGGAATGTAGGAGATAACTCCTTAACCAACCTCAATGAGATGAGGTGATCATTAGAGTCATGTCCCAAAATGATTTGGGTGATTGCACATTTGATTAAAGTAAAGGAGAGAGAGGAGATGAAGTAGAAAAGAAAGGAAAAGATGTATTTTTACCTACAATTTGAAGAACTTCAAGTGTTGCTTGATGAGATCCTTGGAGAACCTTTAGAAAGTGATTTTTTGTCTAGTTTTCGATCGGGTTTTTCCGATGATTTTTCGATCCTTGAAAATGGAGGTGAAGAGAGGTTTTTATAGGTGAAAGAGGGTGTTTTTGGTGCCAAAACTCAGTTACCACGAAATCCTTCCCGGGCAAAATCCTGTAAATTGAGCAAGGGAGGGAATCCTGGCCAGAAATCTGTAACTGACGCCCAGAGGCGCGCGCTTCCTGCCTTGGGGGCGGGAGGCGCGCGCGCCTGGCTCCTCCTGTCGGAGGCGCGCGACGCAGAGAAGGCAATTTTGACAGAATTGACTAGAAAGTCAGCCCTGTCATTCAGTTTAGTCCCTGGACTTAACGAAGTCAGTCAGGAACTTAACGGAAGTGACAGAAACTAACGAGAAACACTTAAAATGGGGAGAAACACAAAATCAAATGTGCAATCGGGGTGAGCGGTCCAAGGCGGGGTGTCTACAGGTTCCGGTACCGGGGATTTTCTCTTCATGCTTTCATGATACTATGAAGATGTTGACTATTGATTATTGAAGCTGTGCATCGACCTTTATTTGGTTCTTTCAGTTGGAAAACCTTGGCTAATATCCTTTGTTACTTGTTTATTTCCGCTGCTATCTGTTAGTTGATAAATGCTATGTGCTAAGTGAGATTTATTATTGTTTTTTTGCTTATTGCATCATAGCATGTCATGTAGTTGCATTAGTAACTTATTGAGATTTATCTCACCCCCTTTCTTTTATCTTTGTTTTTCCTTAACCCCCCCCAGGAAGAAAGGATTAGACTCGCTGATCACGAGAAGGACGTCGCGAGGGTTGAACTTTTGGGGAAGATTTTATTGGTGGGTTTACATTATATAAATGTGTAACCTTTTTGGGAATAGTTGTACCAAACTTGACGTCATTAGAAATTGTATACTTTATTATTTTGGGTGTAAGCTTATGGAGCTCACACTAGTTTATATTTTGTTGTTCAAAGTGGATTTCAAAACTTTATGTTATCATCTTTTGGTATAAAAGGAAAATTTTACCTTCATTATTTTAGAGTTTATTGTTTAAGTCGACGTCCAGCTCGCGTACTCCGGGCCCGCGGGGTCGGGGTCGCGACAGTTGGTATCAGAGCTATGGTTTAGCTCTAAGTATAAGTCTAGGTGGACTAGTATGACCTAGGAGGGTAGTTGCATTCGGAGTGAGTAACGGTTGATGTTTTATGCAGGTAATTGTTCTCAATGGCTAGAAGAAGAACGGGTGAAGGTTCTAGTGGGGCACAGAATCAGAATGATCTTCGGGAAGAGAACCGTGCTATGTTCCAAGGCATGTTTGAGGCGGCCATGAAGGCAATTCATGACCAAGGGCCAAGAGAGGATCCTGTGGCTCGTCCACGTTATGGGTTGGAGCAATTTTTGAAATTAAAACCAAGAGAGTTTGACGATGAGCCTGATGTGAAGAAGGCCGAACTATGGATTGAGTCTATGGAGAAAATTTATGATGTGTTTGGGTGCACGGACGAGGATAGGGTCCGGTTTGCGGCTTATAAATTGGTTGGGGCCGCCGAGCATTGGTGGAAAGGGGTTAAAACGAGTTGGGATGACACTCATACAGTGTATGCATGGGAATTGTTTGTGCGGAAGTTCAAAGAGCATTTTATCCCGGTAGTGGACCAGAACCGAAAGGAGATCGAGCTTCTCAACTTGGAGCAAGGTTTGTTATCGATAGCTCAGTACTCGGCTAAGTTCACAGAATTAGCCCGGTATTGTGACTATCTTGTGAGGACCGAAGAACAGAAAGCTATGAGATTCATCCGCGGGTTGAAGACTTCTATCCGGACTCAACTTATAGCCCAGAGGATTGTGACATTCCAGGATGCGGTAGACCGTGCATACTTGATCGAGCAAGATATAAAGGAGCATAAGAAGAAGGTCGAGGTGACAAACACTAGCAAGCAGAGCAATCCACAATCCCGTTCAGATAACCGAGGTAATTTTGGGGACAATCTCAGTTCCGAGGGCAACCAATCCCAAGGAACCAGGGCACTATTACCGGGTACCAAGGGAATCAAAAAGGAGACTTTGTTCCTATTGCCAAAGGAAGGTCATTCAGAGGACCGGTGTTGGAAGAAACAGGGCAGGTGTACCAATTGTGGTCAAATGGGGCATTTCGCAAGGGATTGTTTGGTACTACTCAGAGTCAGAAAAGAGATGCTGCGGGGAAGCCCAAGGTCCAAGGAAGGGTATTTTCCATGAATCAACAACAAGCTACCGATGATCCTTCGGTTATTGGATGTATTGTTTCTGTATCTAGTGTGAGCGCACGTGCGTTAGTAGATCCAGGATCATCTCATTCTTACATATCTGTGCAATTTGCTTCCTTGCTAAATGCTGCATTTGAGTCTTTACCTTATGTGCTAGAGGTGTCGACCCCTATAGGAGAATGTTTGGTGACCGATAGGGTACTTCGTGCTTGTGATGTGCTTATATGTGGTCGTGTCTTGTGTGCGGACTTGGTAGTCCTTCCGATTCAAGACTTTGATGTTATTTTGGGCATGGATTGGTTGAGCAAGTTTCATGCTTCTGTTGATTGTCGTAGGAAAGTTGTTACTTTTTCTATTCCCAATATGCCTAAATTTGTTTTTGAGGCTATGCCTTTGGGTAGGAATATTCGTATCATTTCTTATGTGAAAGCTAGGAGATTATTGCATCGTGGTTGTGAGGGGTACTTGGCTAGTATGCTTGATACTAGGAAAGAATCCCCTAGTTTGGAGAGTGTTCGGGTAGTCAGAGAATTTCCCGATGTTTTCTCTTCTGAATATGATATGCCTCCAGATCGTGAGATAGAGTTTTGTATAGACCTTTTACCGGGTACGGCTCCGATTTCAAAGGCACCGTATAGGTTGGCTCCCGCAGAGTTGAAGGAACTAAAGGTTCAGTTGCAAGAGTTGCTTGATCGAGGGTTTATCCGCCCTAGTGTTTCTCCGTGGGGAGCACCGGTTTTGTTTGTGCGGAAGAAAGACGATTCCTTGAGATTGTGTATTGATTACCGGAAGTTGAATCAGGTTACAGTGAAGAACAAGTATCCTCTACCTCACATTGATGATTTATTTGATCAACTTCAAGGCTCAGTTGTGTTCTCTAAACTTGATTTGAGGAGTGGGTACCATCAGTTGAAGATTCGATCTGAGGATATTCCGAAGACTGCTTTTTGCACTCGGTATGGTCACTACGAGTTCTTGGTTATGCCGTTTGGGTTGACTAACGCGCCGGCCGTGTTTATGGATTTGATGAACCGGGTTTTCCATCCTTATCTTGATTCGTTCGTGGTGGTCTTCATCGACGACATTCTTGTCTACTCTAAATCTCGAGAGGAGCACGAGAAACACTTGAGGACAGTTTTATCCATTCTTGTGAGAGAGCAGTTGTTTGCGAAGTTTAGTAAATGCGAATTTTGGTTCGAGAAGGTTTCATTTCTGGGTCATGTTATTTCTAAAGATGGGATTTCTGTGGATCCTTCAAAGATAGAAGCCATAGTGGATTGGAAGAGACCCGAGTCAGTGACCGAGATCAGAAGTTTTCTGGGTTTAGCCGGGTATTACAGAAGGTTTATAGAAGGGTTTTCGAGGATTGCTACTCCGATGACTCAGTTGACCCGGAAAGATGTACCGTTTGTGTGGAGTGAAAAGTGTCAAAGTAGCTTTGATGAGTTAAAGAAGAGATTAACTACGGCTCCAATTCTTGCGTTACCAAACGGAAATGACGATTTAGTAATTTACAGTGATGCTTCGAAAGAGGGTTTGGGTTGTGTTTTGATGCAGAGCGGGAAAGTAATTGCGTATGCTTCGAGGAAGTTGACCCCTAGTGAACAGAATTACCCTACTCATGATATGGAGTTGGCTGCGATAGTCTTTGCGTTGCATAAGTGGAAGCATTACCTATATAGAGCGAAGTTTGAGATTTTTACCGATCACAAGAGCTTGAAATACCTCTTCTCTCAAAAGGAATTGAATAACCATCAGCGTAGGTGGATGGAGCTTTTAAAAGATTATGATTGCACCATTTCGTACCATCCGGGCAAAGCAAATGTAGTAGCTGATGCGATCAGTCGAAAGTCTTATGTGGCATCAATGATGATTCGTGAATGGAAATTGCTAGAGGATGCTCGAGATTGGCGTCCCCAAGAGTCGAAACGTGAAGTTATTTTTGCGAACCTTAATGTATTTCCCACATTAATTCAACAAATAAAAGATACTCAGAAGGATGACCCAGAGTTGAAGAAGATTATGGATAATGCTCGGGATAGACAGTATGTGGACTTCCAGCTTGACTCCGAGGGAGTGTTGACTTACTGTAGAAGATTGTGTGTGCCGAATATCGGTGGGATGAAACAGCGAGTTCTTGATGAGGGTCACAAATCCCGGCATACCATTCATCCCGGGAGTACGAAGATGTATCAGGATTTAAAACAACAATTTTGGTGGATTAACATGAAGAGGGAAATTGCAGATTATGTATCGAAGTGTTTGACCTGTCAGCAAGTTAAAGCAGAGCATCAGAGACCCGCAGGTCTACTGCAGCCTCTTGAGATACCCGAGTGGAAGTGGGAACACATTACGATGGATTTTGTAACCAGACTACCCAGGACTCGAAGAAGGTTCAATGCAGTTTGGGTGATCGTGGACAGATTGACTAAATCTTCTCATTTCATACCCATTGACATTTCCTATTCGATGGAGAAACTTGCGAATTTGTATATTCATGAGATTGTCAGATTGCATGGTGTTCCAGTTAGTATTGTGTCAGACAGAGATCCCAGGTTTACATCCCGATTTTGGCAAGCGTTGTAGAAGGCTTTGGGTACCGATTTGAGGTTTAGCACAGCATTTCATCCTCAGACTGACGGTCAGTCTAAAAGAACCATCCAGATTCTCGAGGATATGTTAAGGGCTTGCACAGTTGACTTTCCAGATTCGTGGGATATACATCTACCGCTTGCAGAGTTTGCCTACAATAATAGTTATCAGTCGAGTATTCAGATGGCACCGTATGAGGCTTTGTATGGGAGGAAATTCCGGTCACCTATTTGATGGGACGAGGTTGGGGAAGCAAAACTTTGGGGTGTTGATATGGTTCAGGACTCGGTGGAAAAGGTTAAAATTATTCGGGATCGATTGAAAACAGCCCAGAGTCGACAGAAGAGCTATGCCGATCATCGAAGGCGAGATCTTAGTTTTCAGACCGGAGACTTCGTGTTCTTAAAGGTATCTCCGAAAGTGGGCATTCGAAGGTTCGGAAGAAGGGAAAATTAGCTCCGAGGTTTGTTGGACCGTTTGAGATTTTGGGGAAAGTGGGACTTCTAGCATACCGTCTTGCGTTACCATCTTCTTTGGACCGGTTGCATAATGTTTTTCAAGTTTCTATGCTTTGGAAGTATGTTCATGATCCTTCTCACGTGTTACCGAGGGTACCGGAGGATATAGAGCCTGATATGACTTACGAGGAACGACCGGTTCAGATTTTAGACGCCAAAGTCCAAGAGTTGAGGAACAAAAGCATTCCGTTGGTTAGAGTTCTTTGGAGGAATCACAATGTTGAGGAATCGACTTGGGAGCTTCGAGAGGAGATGGAGCGTAAATATCCGCGGCTTTTTAATTCGGGTAAGTCTCGTTAAAATTCGGCTTTTTAATTTGGGTTGAAATCTCTTGGGTTGGATGTTCTAAATAATGTCTTATGAGCCATTTTAAGTTTCCAAGTTACTAGGGTACCTTGGTTCTGATGTCTAAGAGTATTAACCTTGAGGTTGTTGATTTGAATGTGAGAATGGTGGTTTGTGGTGTCCATTTCCGAGTTGAAGAACCCAGGAAGGAATTCTGGGTTTGCTGGTGAGCCTTGGAGGCGCGCGCACCCTCCCATAGGAGGCGCGCGCACCCTCTCCTCCTCCAATCTTGATTTTCCTTCTGATCAAAAGAGGCGTGCGCACCCTCCCATAGGAGGCGCGCGCACCCCTTTCTTTTCCAAAAATCTCACCTTCTATTGTCGTGAAGCGCGCGCACCCTTTTATTTGAAGCGCGCGTACCCTCACTTATCTTTTGTTAAAATTTCCTTCTGACTTCAGGAGGCGCGCGCACCCTCCCATAGGAGGCGCATGCACCCTCTCCCCTGTTGTGAAATTTATTTCCCCTTTTTGTCCAATCTTTCGAGAGCCATATCTCCCTCATCCGGACTCCGTTTTAGGCGTATAAATTATCGTTTTAAAGCTCTCCTTGAGCTCTTCGAGTTGAGTGAGTAGTTTTGGTTGTGTTCTTGAAGTTAACTGGACCTTTGTGATTAAACGTGATATGGGGATGGTGTTATCATTGTTGAGATTATTGGAACACTTTAATTGTGCGTTGTTGGTTCATTTCACTTTCTTGGTGACTTCTTGGTATGGTTCCCTACTTTGGAATCATTTGTTGTTTATCGTGCTAGTACTTTATTGCTTAGCCTTTACTTGAAGTCCAGCTGGTATTTGTGTGTGTTTCGGGCGATGCGAAACATTATGATGGCACAAGCCAAGTCCATTATGATGTTGACCATTGTTTTGCCCAATTATTACCATCCTCCAGATTGGCCTTGGATGTGAGATGAGCTAGCTCCTTTGTAAGCGTTCTAGCTGTTTGGTTTGGGTTATGACTTCGTGTCATGTTCCCTTGCTATTATTGGTTATTGGTTCCGGTACCGGGGATTTTCTCTTCAAGCTTTCATGCTACTATGAAGATGTTGACGGTTGATTATTGAAGCTGCGCAGCAACCTTTATTTGGTTCTTTCAGTTGGAAAACCTTTGCTAATATCCTTTGTTACTTGTTTATTTCCGCTGCTATCTGTTAGTTGATAAATACTATATGCTAAGTGAGATTTATTATTGTTTTTTTGCTTATTGCATCATAGCATGTCATGTAGTTGCATTAGTAACTTATTGAGATTTATCTCACCCCCTTTCTTTTATCTTTGTTTTTCCTTAACCCCCCCCCCCCCAGGAATAAAGGATTAGACTCGCTGATCACGAGAAGGACGTCGCGAGGGTTGAACTTTTGGGGCAGATTGTTATTGGTGGGTTTACATTATATAAATGTGTAACCTTTTTGGGAATAGTTGTACCAAACTTGACGTCATTAGAAATTGTATACTTTATTATTTTGGGTGTAAGCTTATGGAGCTCACACTAGTTATATTTTGTTGTTCAAAGTGGATTTCAAAACTTTATGTTATCATCTTTTGGTATAAAAGGAAAATTTTACCTTCATTATTTTAGAGTTTATTGTTTAAGTCGACGTCCAGCTCGCGTACTCCGGGCCCGCGGGGTCGGGGTCGTGACAGCAAGAGTATTTGGCATGGTATGGTGAGAGACTTGGGCGTATGAAGCAGACTCTAGAGACCCTACGTGGCTCTATATTAGGAACCTGTGCTTCTAGCATTTCGCTAAGGATGAAGGAGGCATCGGCCTATGAGAAGAGGAGAGAGATGATTCTTGCTAGCAAGGATGGAGAAGGGGTAGGGGCTTCAAAGAAGAGGAAGGCTAGCGAGGTTTCGTAGGGTAAGGCCAAGGGCGTTAGTGAGTTTGAGGCTAGGTTTTGTGAGAAGCCTAACAAGAAGAAAGTTCGCCGAGGACAACACAAGAAGAAAGAGACTGAAGGCACAAGTGGCACTAAGGAGTGATTCTGAGTATCCATCCACAGTCGTTGCGGACACATTAGTTTTAATTTCAGTTTTATTTCAGTATTAGTTTAATTTCATAACAAGTTGTGTAATCGCAAGTTTAAGCGAGCTTAGACTCATCGAATAAGTGCAACATGCAATGACTGTGGAAATAAAAGTTTTTGCTTTTAGAAAACACAAATTATTCTTTTTATTATTCCATGGGCAAATTTGGATGTTTATTTATTTATTATATCGCACCTTTGAAAGGCTGCCTATATTCCCCTTTTACAGGACCGAAGTTGCCTATGCCCGCCGCATAAGGAGAAACCATTGCTACTCTATCTAACTGTGATAGACACTGTCGTTAGAGCCATGTTAGCACAAGAAGCCAAAGATTCTCGGATTGAAAACGCAGTCTACTTTGTCAGTCGAAATTTACAAGGTAGCGAGCTCAACTACTCATCACTCGAAAAGACGTGCGTAGGGCTACTATGGGTGGTAACGAAACTCAAGCACTACATGGTATCTTACCCCATTTTGTTAGTCTCAAAAATGGATCCCATCAAATATCTGTTTGATAAACCCTCTCTCTCTATGAGGCTCGCTAAGTGGTCAGTATTATTGGGAGAGTTCGACATCACCTATGTACCAAGGAAAGCAATCAAAGGGAGGGCAATGGCAGATCAACTCGCCGACTCCCCATGCACCGAAACCAGAGGGCCCGACCCCGAATTTCCAGACAATGACATTTTCGCCATAGAGATCGAGGAGAAATGGCAATTATTCTTTGATGGAGGGGCAAACAGATGAGGGAAGGGAGTCGGACTCCAACTCATTGACCTAAAAGACGAGCACACTCCCATAGGAATCAAACTGAGCTTCTCAACGACCAACAATGCCGCAGAGTATAAAGCATGTATAGCCAGGTTGGAAGCCGCCTTAGAGCATAATGTGAAAGAGTTAGAAGTGTATGGAGACTCCGCTTTGATCATTAATCAAACGGCAAAGAGGTGGAAAACTATTGACCCCTACTTGAAGCAATACAAGCCTACATGGACGAGTTGATAGCACAATTCAAAGAGGTCACTTTCCATTACCTACCATGAGACAAAAACAGATTTGCAGATGCTCTTGCAACGTTGGCCTCCTTGGTCGAAATTCCTGAGGGTAAATCTGTAAGGCCATTCAGAATTGGGCGTAGGGAGAACCCCTCTTATTGTTACGAGATCCAAGTTGAGTCAGAAGTGAATGGAGATCAAAATGCCCGAATCTACAAGTTCCTAAAACATGGAGAGACCTCCTTCGAGGGAGATGTGAAGGTGAAGAGTTTGCAAGCACTCAAGAGATTGGCCGGACAGTTCGTGCTACTAGATGACACCTTGTATAAGAGGCACTACGATGGGCTACTACTTTTATGTGTTGACAACAAGAAGGCTAGTGCGATAATGGAGGAAGTACACAACGGTTTGTGCGGGCCTCACATGAATGCAAGGATGATTAGACAGAAAATTACTCGCTTGGGCTACTATTGGATTACCATGGAGACGGACTGTATTCAATGGGTTCGATGGTGTCACAAATGCCAAGTGTGCTCCAACTTGAACCATCTCCCATCACATGAGTTGTATAGCTCCACCACTCCTTGGCCATTCGCTACATGGGGAATAGACATAATTGGGTAAGTCGCGCCATCCGGAAGCAATGGTCATAAATATGTTCTCGTGTCTTACAAAGTACTGAACTCCAAGAAGGTCACGCAGTTTATCAATGAAAACATCATGTGTCGGTACGGCATCCCTAACCTCATCATATCAGATAATGGTAGTCATTTTAAAGCCGAGTGTGCTCGTTTACTCGAAGAATTTAAAGTTGAATGAAAGAAATCCTCCCCATATTACCCGCAAACCAACGGCACAGTCGAGGCGGCCAACAAGACGATAGAACAGATAATTTGTAAAATGACTCTACGAGGACGGGATTGGCCCAAAAAGCTACCATTAGCATTTTGGGGATGCAGAACATCAGTCCGTACCACTACCGGCGAGACACCTTACGCTCTGACATACGGCATGGAGGCAGTACTCCCTATCGAGTTGGAGGTTGTTGGGTTTCCAAGTAACATGCGCAGCGGAATATAGCAATTAAAATTTTAAGAAAACCCAAAGCCATGAATCCGTTCATATGATTAAATAAAATACAACAAGATGAATAGAGGAATAACTAACCCTTGATGGCTATGAATTTTCTCTTGATCTTTGGTGGAGAAACTTGAAGACTTGATCACGGTCACAAAGCTTGAACACGAACTTTGAAGATGATGATTTCCCCTCTAGCGGTATCCACACTTCGAACGAATATCAAAGGAGCTTCTTTGATCTTGGTTACTAGACCAAATATTATGAAACACACTTTCACAATATAATAAAGAACTATATGGAATTTATTTGTGAATATTTTGTTCCTCAATCAAGGATATCTTAGAACAAAATAAATTCTCTCTCAAACTCTTTGAGACTCACAAAAGCACTTGTTTATATGGTCTGGCCGAATTGGTGGTTTTATACACAATTAAGACCTATTCCAAATAGGAATCTTGTGCCAAAAACCTTCCTAAATCGAATTAGGAATTTTCCTGTCGGCAGCACCAGGCGCCCGCCTGGTCTGAACCAAGCGCCCGCTCGAATGACCAAACAGCCAAGAATGTTTCCAGAAATTCCTCCAAGGTCCTTTGACTCTAAATTCCAATATAGTCCTCTTATTAAAGATTCGTTCTGTTGTGTGTGACCCTCTAGGATTATACTAAGTTGGCAATGGGCTCAAACATGATCCCATAAGATATGATTAGGTTCTAGCAAACCGTCATACCTACCCAAATAGTATAACTAGATACAAGTTCGCATTCCTTTAGAATATGTCACAATCCCTTTGTCCACGATGTCATTGAACACAAGTCATGGTCAAACAGTCAACTTGTTTTGTTCAATACTTTCTCGATTCCGAATATGTTGATAATTCAAATGCTATTGATCCAATCAATCCATTGAGTCCGGCAGAACATTTCATCAACATCATTCCTTCGAGGGGCCCAAGCTTGACATCTCTCCGTGGAGGGACAAATCCATTTAGCTTATTATTCTTCCCAACGGGAATCCGATTATGCCAATCATACCCTTTATAACTACCGTGTTAAGGTAGCGTTTGAATATGTCAAACACAATGTTCATCAAGTAGAAGACTCTAATAAATTCATGTCTAAGGATTCAAATGACATAACTAATATGAGATATATGTACGACATAGACCATGACATAAATCTCATACAGCGGGTCATGTCCAGTACCTTGTTCCAAACAAGTACCCATAAATCTAACATGCTCATCCCATGATCATTTAGCCTTTATACTAGTGCTTAACAAGTACTAGGGACGGATTATTATAAGTAAACATGAACAACAATAATAATCAAAACATCTCTTTATTGATATGAAATAAATGATAACAATTACAACGTTTATTAAACGTGCCTAGGGCACCACTACCAACAATCTCCCACTTGCCCTAGGCCCAATCTCCCATGTATCTAATACCCATGGACCTAACATGACCATCATGTTTAGCTTGTGGAAGTCCCTTTGTTAGCGGGTCCGCAACATTGTCATCAGTAGGTACTCTGCATATATTTACGTCTCCCCTATCAACGATCTCTCGAATGATATGAAAACGCCTAAGTATGTGTTTGGATTTTTGATGTGCTCTTGGTTCCTTTGCTTGAGCAATAGCACCATTATTATCGCAATAAAGGTCTATTGGATTAGCAATACTAGGAACCACTTCAAGTTCAGTTATGAACTTCTTAATCCAAACAGCTTCCTTTGCAGCATCCGATGCAGCAATATACTCAGCTTCTGTTGTAGAATCAGCGGTTGTACTTTGCTTGGAACTCTTCCAGCTTACAGCTCCACCATTTAACATAAACACAAAACCCGATTGCGATCGGCTATCATCTTTGTCAGTTTGGAAGCTTGCATCCATGTAAGCATTTACAACGAGATCATCTTCCATTCCTCCATAGACCAAAAACGAGTCTTTAGTTCTTCTTAAGTACTTAAGAATCGCTTTTACAGCTATCCAGTGATTTTCGCCAGGGTCGGATTGGTATCTACTTGTCATGCTCAAAGCATAAGACACATCCGTCCTAGTACAAATCATGCATACATGATGGACCCAATTGCCGAAGCATATGGAACATCATTCATTTTCTCACGCTCATCTTTTGTCTTAGGACATTGAGTCTTGCTTAGAGAAACTCCATGTAACACGGGCAATGTGCCTCTCTTAGAATTTTCCATACGGAATCTTCTAATGACCTTGTCAATGTATGTACTTTGGCTTAAACCAAGTAGCCTCCTTGATCTATCTCTATAGATCTTAATGCCAAGAATATATGCGGCTTCACCCATATCTTTCATTGCGAAGCACTTTCCTAACCAAGTCTTCACAGACGGAAGTGTAGGAATGTCGTTTCCAATGAGCAATATGCTCCCACTAATCTTCTTGTATACACAAGGCTCATCTTCGTTCTTGATGAAACCAAACTCTTTGACCGATTCATCAAAACGGAGATTCCAACTCCTTGAAGCTTGCTTCAACCCATAGATGGATCTTTGCAATTTGCATACCTTAGAATCTTGTTCAAAACCTTCTGGTTGTGTCATATACACATCCTCTTGGAGTTTTCCATTTAGGAAAGCGGTTTTGACGTCCATCTGCCATATTTCATAGTCATGATATGCGGCAATGGCAAGCAAAATTCTTATAGACTTGATCATTGCTACGGGTGAAAAGGTCTCATCATAGTCAATACCACGAACTTGCCTATAACCCTTCGCTACAAGCCTAGCTTTGTAAGTATGCACCTTCCCATCCATGTCAGTCTTCTTCTTGAAGACCCATTTGCATCCTATGGGTTTTACACCTTCGGGCGCATCAATCAAATTCCAAACTTGATTGTCTTGCATGGATTGCAATTCGGATTCCATGGCTCCAAGCCACTTGTCCGAATCAGGAGAAGACATCGCCTCTTGGTAGGTTGACGGTTCATCATTCTCAATGATTTCTATCTCATTACTATCCGTTACGAGAAATCCATATCTCTCGGGCTCGGATCGTAACCTACCAGATCTGCGAGATGCTTGTGTATTCTGAACAGGTTCCACAACTCCTTGTGGTTCTTGTTCTTGTTCCACTATTGGTTCAATGTTATTTTCTGGGTCTCGAATTTCTTCAAGATTTATTTTACTCCCACTGATTTCTTTGGAGAGAAACTCTTTCTCTAGAAAGACACCAGTTCGGGCAACAAACACTTTGTTGTCCTCTCGGTTGTAAAAGTAATATCCGTTAGTTTCCTTAGGATATCCCACGAAAATACATTTATCAGATTTGTGTGCTAGTTTGTCAGAGATAAGTCTCTTGACATAAACTTCGCAACCCCAAATCCTCATGAAAGATAAACTAGGTTTCTTTCCACTCCACATCTCATATGGAGTCTTTGGAACCGATTTAGTTGGAACTTGATTTAGTGTGAAAGCAGCAGTTTCTAGGCGTAACCCCAAAAGGATATTGGAAGATCAACTTGACTCATCATTGATCGAACCATGTCTAACAAAGTCCGATTTTCTCCTCTCAGACACACCATTCCATTGTGGTGTTCCGGGCGGAGTCAATTGTGAAACTATTCCACAATTCTTTAGATGATCGTCAAATTCTTGACTTAAGTACTCACCACCTCGATCTGATCGAAGTGCCTTTATACTTTTGCCAAGTTGTTTTTCTACTTCATTTTGAAATATTCTAAATATCTCAAATGCTTCACTTTTATGTTTCATTAGGTAAACATACCCAAATCTACTATAATCATCAGTGAAGGTTATGAAGTATTGAAATCCTCCCCTAGCATTGCTACATAATGGTCCGCATACATCGGAATGTATCAACCCCAATAAGTCGCTTGCCCTTTCACCCAACTTGGTAAAAGGTGTCTTAGTCATTTTTCCAAGAAGACACGACTCACAAGTGTCATATGACTCTAAGTCACATGAACCCAAAAGTCCGTCCCCATGGAGTTTTGAGATACGCTTCTCATTAATATGACCAAGACGGCAATGCCACAAATAAGTATGATTTATATCATTAGGTTTAGATTTCTTATTTACATGATAGACATTATTTTCATTCTTGACATCCAAGATATAAAGGCCATTAAATGAATTAGCAATACCATAAAGCACATCATTTAAATAAATAGAAATTTCTTATTCTCAATAAGAAACTTAAAACCTTCATTATCCAAACAAGAAATTGAAATAATATTTCTGCTTAAATCCGGAACATAATAACAAATGTTCAAAACAAGAATTAATCTGGAAGGTAAAGTGACTTCATAAGTCCCTACGGCTAATGCAGCAACTCTTGCTCCATTTCCCACGCGTAGATCTACTTCACCTTCTTTAAGCAGTCTCCTATTCTTTAGTCCCTGCACATTTAGACAAATGTGAGAACAACATCCGGTATCCAATACCCAAGAATCAGTGGTAGAAAGGAGAATATCTATCATATAGATACCTGAAGTCGACGCAGCCTTGCTGCTCTTCTTCTTCTTTTGCTCTTCCAAGAAAGCCTTGCAATTACGTTTCCAATGACCAATTTCTTGACAATGGAAACAGATTGCATCCTTTTGTGAATCAGGTTTTGCCTCAGAAGCCTTGGCAACCTTTGCCTTGCTTATCTTGGGTTTGACAACTTTTGCCTTACCCTTGCCTTTGGCACACGGCTTCTTCCCATCATGAACCAAGAGCACGGGAGAACCTTTCTCCACAATTTTCATCTCTGCAGTTTTGAGCATCCCATGCAACTCAGAGAGATTCTTATCCATTCCATGCATGTTATAATTCATTACAAACTGATTATAACTTTTAGGCAATGAATTAAGAATGAGATCCGTGGCTAGCTCCAATGGGATTGGATAGCCAAGTTTCTCAAGGTGCTCTACATAACCTTTCATTTTAAGAAAGTGAGGACTCACTTGTTGCCCTTCATTCATTTTACTAGTAGTGAATGCAACAATGGTCTTGTACCTCTCTTGCCTAGCTTGCTCTTGAAACATATTTCTCAACTCCACGCCTATCTCATAGGCTTCCAAATGTTCCAAACTTTGTTGGAGTTTTGAACACATAGCAGCAAGCATGAGACAACTTACATCTATAGAATCATTACGATGTTTCTTGTAATTGTCTCTTTCTACCCTAGGGGCAGTATGTCACGACCCGAAAACTAGCCTCTATTTTATTGGTAATAAATAATTATTATTTAATTATTTGCTTATTTATTTATTTATTTAAATTATTTATTTAAATAATTATGTGTGCATTTTATGTGTCATAATAATTATGCCTAGCATTTTGTTTGGGTTAGTGTGGTATTGTTGGGTCTTAGTTGTAAGTAGGGAGTGTAAGTTGTGTGTGTAGTGTGAGAGAGGGGACCTAAGTGTAAGTTGTGAATAATTCCCCTACTCCCCCTCACCTCCCTCACCTTCTCCCTCACTCTCTCCATTCTCTTTTCCCAGCCATCTCTCTCCCTCTCTCTTGGTTTTGTGGTAAGTTTTCTTTCCCTACTTCTCTCTACATTTTGATCATCTTCCTCTCTTAATCTCTCGTTTCTTAAAACTTGAAACATGTTTAGATCGTCGATAGGATCGTTGGAAGCCAAAAATATTTGAAATCCATCAACTTTGAGATTTATCAAGTAAGTTACTTTTCCCCATTTTGATGCTAAAATGTTCCTTTCATGTTCATATAATGCTTTAGTTGTTATATATGAAGTTTGATTGAGTTTGAGATTTATTTGGAATTTATTTGAGTTTTTGGGAAAAAATGGATATTATGATTTTGGGATTTAATCTTGGATTGCAGTTGTTAGATGATGTGATTTAGGTCCCCTCTTAGCTTAAATGTGGTTTTGGTTCATTTTGGAGCTTGTTAGAAGGATTGGTTTGGAGTATTTTAGAGATTGGGGTGATATTGGTTCGAACATGATGAACCCAGCTCTGTTTTCCCGACTGGAATCCAGACCAGGCGCCCGCCGACCCCCTCCAGGCGCCCGCCTAGATGTCAATTTCTGATGACCAGACCTTCTGGTCGTTCAGGCGCCCGCTCGCCCCATCCCAGGCGCCCGCCCGCCCCCTGGTTCAGAATTCTCCCTTTTTCTTGGTTTAAGACTTAAGGCTTATCTAGTTTAAGTTTATTTCTTCTAATTAACTTAAGATAACACCGTGGAACACTTTAGTAATTAAAATTGGTTCCTTTGTGAACGATAGTGTTATATAATTTGATCAAGTATTGTTTGGGCATCTTATGATGTAATTGCGTTTGTTCCAACCGAATTGAATTTCGCGTAAGACTTGGCCTAGGTTTTAGGCGATGTCCTATAGTACCTAGAGGGTTGTTATTGAACACCAAGGTTTAGGGTTTAGTCCTGTCGTGATCATGTTCTAATAAGGGCAACCTTTCGAATTCGTTTGGGTGTTTAGAATGGGTTCGTTATGAACGGAGATAAAGCGTGAATTGGCAATTGGGTACCACAGTTTGATTAACCTTAAGATGTATTCGTTCGGACTTCTTATTTGGAATTCCAGGTGTGATGAGATGGTTGAGTTCATAGTCCTAGTATATCTTTTGAGTAAATGTTTATGGTCATTTTAGTGATAGTCATTGTGCTATTTGTGAGCGACCTTTTGGGTTGTGCTCTTTATGATTTACTTGTGGGTATCATATTAGGATGTATTTGGTACGTGCCTTATCTTTGAATCATTATGTTTTAATGGTCAATGTTGTTGGACTCTTTTATGAGAAACTCCTTGTGCTATTGTTGTTGAACTCTTCTTGAGTAATCGTTTACATCTTTTATGGTGATAAATTGGTATGGTTCCCTACTTTGGAACCCTTAGTTGTTTACCGTGCTAGTATTTTATTACTTAGCATTATTGAAAGTCCAGCTGGTTAATTGTGTATCGAGTCAGGCAATGGATAATGCTATAATGGCACGAGCCAAGTCCAGTATAGCATCGCCCATTGGTCCTTCTGTCCTCATCCAGATTGGCCTTGGTTGGGGTGAGCTAGCTCCATTGTGGGTATTCTAGCTAATCGTTTTGGAGCATGACTTTGTGGCATGGCTCCCGCCCTTTGTGGCACTTTATCATTGTTATTGGTTCCGGTACCGGGTTTCTCTTCAGCTTTTATGCTACTATGAAGATGGTTTGTTTGATTGATGGGTTGAGTGGTCGCTTCTGACCGGGGATTCCTCTTCAGCTTTCATTCTATTATGAAGATGATGATTTGTTGATTATTGAAGCTGCGCAGCGATCCTTTATTTGGATGTACCGGGTTGGAAACCTTGGCTAATATCCTTTGTTATGTGTTTACTTTCCGCTGCTACTGTTGACTGTTAATTGTTACATGCTATGTGATATTCATCATTATTTATTGTTTATTGCATTATAGCATGTCATGTAGTTGCATTAGTAACTTACTGAGATTTTATCTCACCCCGTTTATTTCCATCTTTGTTTTTCCTTAACCCCCCCAGGAGAAAAGGATTAGGATTCACGATCGAGGAGGACGTCGAGAGGATTGAGATTTTGGGGCAGGTTGTTATGGATCGGTTTACATTATTTAAATGTATAACCTTTTGGGGATAGTTTTACCATTATTGACGTCATTAAGAATTGTATATTTTATTCTTTTTAGTATAAGCTGTGGAGATTAGGTCAGATGCTTTTGTTGATTTAAACTTGGATTTGTAAAACCTTGTGTTATCGTCTTTTGTTCAAAATGGAATTTTAACTTCTATATTTTAGAGTTTTGGTTTTAAGTCGACGTCCAGCTCGCGTATCCCGGACCCGTGGGTTCGGGGTCGCGATAGTTGGTATCAGAGCTATGGCATTAGCTCTAAGTATAATGTATAGGTGGATTAGTATGACCTAGGAGGTAGTGTGTTTCGGAGTGAGTAACAATTGTTGTTTTATGCAGGTACTTGTTTGAAATGGCTCGAAGGAGAAGTGGTGAAAGTAATACCGGTAATGAAAATCAGAATGAAACAGGGATGAAGCCCGTGCAATGTTTCAGGGCATGTTTGAGGCGGCCATGAAGGCCATACATGATCAAGGTCCGAGGGTAGAACAAGCACCACCCCACTATGGATTGGAACAATTTCTGAAATTGAAACCGGTTGAGTTCAATGGGGAACCCGATGTAAGGAAGGCCGAGCTATGGATTGAGTCGATGGAGAAAATTTATGATGTCTTTAGTTGCACCGATGAAGACAAGGTCCGGTTTGCGGCTTATAACTTGTGGGTGCCGCCGAGCATTGGTGGAAGGGTATTAAAGCGAGTTGGGATGATACTCACACAGTGTATGCATGGGAATTGTTTGTGCGAAATTTCAAGGAGCATTTCATTCCGGTAGTGGATCAAAACCGAAAGGAGATCGAGTTGCTCAACCTGGAGCAAGGTTTGTTGTCTATAGCTCAGTACTCGGCTAAGTTCACAGAATTAGCCCGGTATTGTGACTATCTTGTGAGGACCGAAGAACAGAAGACTATGAGATTCATCCGGGGTTTGAAGACTTCTATTCGTACTCAGCTTATAGCCCAGAGGATTGTGACATTTCAGGATGCGGTAGACCGGGCATACTTGATCGAGCAAGATATTGGGGAGCATAAGAGGAAGACCGAGGTTGCAAACTCGGGTAAACAAGTAAGCCATGCTAAATCTCAACCACAACACCTTCAGATAACCGAGTAATTTGGGAGCACCATCTCAGTTTAAGGAACAAACCGCGCTAGGGAATCCGGGTACTACTATGGGAAACAAGGGAAACAAGGTAGGTGGCTTTGCACTTACTGTCAGAGGGAAGGCCATTTGGAGGATAAGTGTTGGAAAGAAGCAAGGAAAATGTATCAATTGTGGTCAACTGGGTCACTTCATAAAGGATTGTCCGAGGTTTAAGGTTCAATCATCAGGAAAGGAACCAGTACTTCACCGGGTCAGAAGAGAGATGCTTCGGGGAACCCTAAGGTATAGGGTAGAGTAATTGCGATCAATCAGCACTCACCAGTAACGGATAAATTTCAGGAGGTATTATTTAGCGTCGTGAGAGCGAGCGCGTGCATTATAGGATCATCGCATCTATGTGTTTCTGTGCATTTAGTTGCATTTATTTCTTTTGAGTCTTTGACTTATGTGTTGTCGGTGTCTACTCCTATGGAGGAGTTTAGGATATCTGATGGAGTCTTATGTGCTCATGTTGTGCTTAAAGTAGATATAACTTTACCTGCTAAATTAGCCATGTTGCTATTACAAGATTTTGATGTTACTATTGCTTTATCCTATTGTTGTAGGGAGATTGATGTATTCTCCATTCCTAATTTCTTAAAACTGTTTGAGACCGTTCCTTTGGGTAGAATTATACCTATCTTTTCTTAAATGAATCCGAGTATTTAGTTTCGGTCAATTTGTTGGGGTGTAATTATTATTTGTAAGATTTCCATTTTCCTCCGTATAGTACCTCGTGTTTAAGGAAACTTGGTTAAATTGATTGTTGTGGTACAAGGTTGTAATGCTAATATTTAGAACAATATCCATATCGTAACGGTTGGGTTGTAAAGTTGAGGATTCAACCGAGGGTTTCTTGTTAAGAGATTTCGTTTCCTTTTAGTACATCTCCGTGAATGCATCGGAATGGATTAGTATGGAGAGGTGTACGATTTGTTATGGATGATGAGTTTGTTGTAGGAGTTATGATCATATGGTGGTAAGCGTGTTAAGTTAGAAAGGACTAAGTACATTTTGGGAGAGTAACAATTTCTCGATCTATGTTAAAGGCATTTTGGAATTTGGTTAGGTAGTGGTTCTATGGTCCTAAATCCCTTCTTGGTGACGTTTCCCGAATTGGACAAGGGTATGTGAAGAAAGTCGAGTATCAATATTTGGGCATAATTAAAGAATATTGTGATTTGGTAATGGAGCTATTGGCATGAGGCTAGCTAATTAGTTTATGATTTTGGTAGTACCATTGAGCCTAAGTATCATTAGGTTAATAAATGTATGAGTGAGAGACTAACTTGGATTAGCTATTGAGGATTTGAGATTTGTTGATTTCCTTGGGTTTATGAGCACGGGTTATAATTTAAATGGGAGTTAGAGAAAATCTTTTGGAGATGAAATTTGGATCGTTTTGCGGACTATTGAGTATATTGAATTGGTTAGGCTTCAAGACCGGATTAATGAAGGGATGAGAGTATAACATAGATTAAGTGGACACTTTGTATGAGAAATTTTGGGGTCGTATGGTACTATTAATTTAAGGTGTTAACTCAAGTGAAAGCACTATAATGGTAATCCTTAGAGATGTAGCCATTTCGATGAATATTGTGGAAATAGAAATTCATTTAGCCTTTTTATATTTTAAAAGCTAATTAGGCTCGGGAGGGTGATGTTTTGAATCTCTGGGGAATACTACTAAGTATGTGATTTACAAGAGGAAACACCTTTGCAGTGTAATTAAGGTTATGAATAAGATGAGCTTAGGATATCTCGAGAGTTATATTTGGGAGCAATTGGGATTCTCCAATTTTGATTATGGATTCTAATTAGTAGTGAAGGTTATGATTGAAGGAAGTTATGTGCGAGAGGTCGTGGTATGGTGAACATTTTTAAGGTTACTACGTGGTGGTTTAGAATGGATGATTGAGGAATTTGGGAAATGACGGAACTATCGTATTAATAGCTACTTGATCTTTCGGGTAAGTCTCGTTAAAATTCGGTCGAATTTTCTTTAAGGGGAGTGAATGTCACGACCCGGAAAACTAGCCTCTATTTTATTGGTAATAAATAATTATTATTTAATTATTTGCTTATTTGCTTATTTATTTATTTAAATTATTTATTTAAATAATTATGTGTGCATTTTATGTGTCATAATAATTATGCCTAGCATTTTGTTTGGGTTAGTGTGGTATTGTTGGGTCTTAGTTGTAAGTAGGGAGTGTAAGTTGTGTGTGTAGTGTGAGAGAGGGGACTAAGTGTAAGTTGTGAATAATCCCCTACTCCCCCTCACCTCCCTCACCTTCTCCCTCATCTCTCCATTCTCTTTTCCCAGCCATCTCTCTCCCTCTCTCTTGGTTTTGTGGTAAGTTTTCTTTCCCTACTTCTCTCTACATTTTGATCATCTTCCTCTCTTAATCTCTCGTTTCTTAAAACTTGAAACATGTTTAGATCGTCGATAGGATCGCGTGGAAGCCAAAAATATTGAAATCCATCAACTTTGAGATTATCAGTAAGTTACTTTTTCCCCAATTTTTATGCTAAAATGTTCCTTTCATGTTCAATAATATGCTTTAGTTGTTATATATGAAGTTTTGATTGAGTTTGAGAGATTTATTTGGAATTTATTTGAGTTTTGGGGCAAAAATGGTGATATTATGATTTGGGATTTAATCTTGGATTGCAGTTGTTAGATGATGTGATTTAGGTCCCCTCTTAGCTTAAATGGTTGTTTTTGGTTCATTTGGAGCTTGTTGAAGGATTGTTTTGGAGTATTTTAGAGATTGGGTGATATTGGTTCGAACATGATGAACCCAGCTCTGTTTTCCCGACTAGAATCCAGACCAGGCGCCCGCCCGACCCCCTCCGGCGCCCGCCTACATGTCAATTTCTGATGACCAGACCTTCTGGTCGTTCAGGCGCCCGCTCGCCCCATGCCAGGCGCCCGCCCCCGCCCCCGGTTCAGAATTCTCCCTTTTTTCTTGGGTTTAAGACTTAGGCTTATCTAGTTTAAGTTTATTTCTTCTAATTAACTTTAAGATACACCGTGGAACACTTTAGTAATTAAAATTGGTTCCTTTGTGAACGATAGTGTTATATAATTTGATCAAGTATTGTTTGGGCATCTTATGATGTAATTGCGTTTGTTCCAACCGAATTGTTTTGCGTAAGACTTGGCCTAGGTTTTAGGCGATGTCCTATAGTACCTAGAGGGTTGTTATTGAACACCAAGGTTTAGGGTTTAGTCCTGTCGTGATCATGTTCTAATAAGGGCAACCTTTCGAATTCGTTTGGGGTGTTAGAATGGGTTCGTTATGAACGGAGATAAAGCGTGAATGGCAATTGGGTACCACGGTTTGATTAACCTTAAGATGTATTCGTTCGGACTTCTTATTTGGAATCCAGGTGTGATGAGATGGTTGAGTTCATAGTCCTAGTATTTCTTTTGAGTAAATGTTTATGGTCATTTTAGTGATAGTCATTGTGCTGTTTATGAGCGACCGTTTGGGTTTGCTCTTTATGATTTACTTGTGGGTATCATATTAGGATGTATTTGGTACGTGCCTTAATCTTTGAATCATTATGTTTTAATGGTCAATGTTGTTGGACTCTTTTATGAGAAACTCCTTTGTGCTATTGTTGTGAACTCTTCTTGAGTAATCGTTTACATCTTTTATGGATAAATTGGTATGGTTCCCTACTTTGGAACCCTTAGTTGTTTACCGTGCTAGTATTTTATTACTTAGCATTATTGAAAGTCCAGCTGGTTAATTGTGTATCGAGTCAGGCAATGGATAATGCTATAATGGCACGAGCCAAGTCCAGTATAGCATCGCCCATTGGTCCTTCTGTCCTCATCCAGATTGGCCTTGGTTGGGATGAGCTAGCTCCATTGTGTGTATCTAGCTAATCGTTTTGGAGCATGACTTTTGTGGCATGGCTCCCGCCCCTTTGTGTGCACTTTATCATTGTTATTGGTTCCGGTACCGGTTTTCTCTTCAGCTTTTATGCTACTATGAAGATGGTTTGTTTGATTGATGGGTTGAGTGGTCGCTTCTGACCGGGGATTCTCTTCAGCTTTCATGCTATTATGAGAGATGATGATTTGTTGATTATTGAAGCTGCGCAGCGATCCTTTATTTGGATGTACCGGTTTGGAAACCTTGGCTAATATCCTTTGTTATGTGTTTACTTTTCCGCTGCTATCTGTTAACTGTTAATTGTTACATGCTATGTGATATTCATCATTGTTTATTGTTTATTGC
>JAOWBW010003311.1:0-34580 GCA_026119855.1 Campanula takesimana
ACAAGTGTGTAGACAACTGACTGCATAACTGTATAATTGTATATTACAGTAAACACTAACCTATAATTTTTTTTTTTTTTGTGTAGATTGCATTCATCTTTGCACGATGTCTCTTGTGACCACTTGGTCTTTTTAGTTCTTTGACTCGGTTTTGGACCCTTGAATGTGAGATCCTTCTTAACTTGATAATAAAATTATCTTGTTAATTCCTCCGTGCTGTTTATCATGAAGTGGGCATTTAATCTAAGGTTACGGAAAAACAAGCTGCCTCAAGTCTTTGAAGTTACTACTCATTTAGGCAATGTGCTGACGTGTATCCATACATAAAATTGAGAATCAGGGTAACACTATATTGAGAGAGTGAAAGCTCCTCCCCGTAACTGATTCATAAGTCATAAGCCTTCAATGGGAGTGTTCTAGAGGCTACATTATTGAAGGAAAATCTCATGAATTCATGTGAGTTGAAAACCGAGTTATGGACTGAGTTGATCATACTATGTCACACCAAATTGAGACAATATTCACTTGTGTATTTAGCATAATTTTTTCTAAGTTTTTTTTCTCTCCCTTGGTATTTACATCAGCAAATTGAATTGTTGTTCTTATGTGTTAAAGATTGATGCTTTTCATGTGATTAACGAAAATCTAATGGCGTGATGTTCAAAGTTTCACTGTGCAGTTGGTGGAAATTATGGTACATTGTGGATAAATGGATTCAGTTGAATTTGGCAAGTTCTAATTCTGGGACGGACAATTATCACAAAACATTGAAAAAGTTTGAATTTTAAAATCAAAACCTTGTTTGTTTTGGAATTTAAATGGGTACTCGAGTTTTAGGAAGAATCACTGTCCTCCCTTGATTTTTCCCCTCCTTGTCAAATCTGGTTGTGATTATGATTTAGTATATATTCTTCCTCATGCTTTCTAGCTTCATTTCTCTCATCCCATCTTGTTCATATTCTGCAAATGCTCTCTCTCTAACATTTTTGCAGATAAATCCGAGAATTCAGGAGAAACTCTAAGTGATTGTGTGTGACACAAAATGATTGTTTCCACTGCTCTGATCAAGCTCAGGCATTTTTTTTTCGTTGTTAAGCATCCAGCTGGTGCTAAGCAACTTGTTCGTGCAACTGTGCGGACAACTGGTCACTCAACTGGACAGTCAATGTACAGTCAATTGTACAGTCAACTGGTAAGTCATCTGTAAAGTCTACAGAACTCGCTGGTCTAGAAAGGTTTGTTGCGATGTGAGTTGAGATTGATGATGGTCTTAGAGTATTTTTGTTAGGGAGATTCAAATTTAGGGGGAGTGGAAGATATTCACATTTTCTTCTTCTTTGGGTTTGATGGTTCTTCTCAAAAAGGGGGAGAAAAATGTGGTCTTCATAGTCAGGGGAGAAAAAATTTGTTCTAAAAATGTTTTTTAGGGGGAGTAGGATCCATTGTAAAATCAGGGGAGAGATTATTGTTTTGGATGTTTTGATCAGAACCACAAAGATAGGGGGAGATTGAAGAGTATGAAAATACTCTATTATGTTTAAATCTTTGTGATTCTGATTGTCAAGTAAATTAGTTAATTATATTGTGAATATTTGAGTTTATAATTAGATTGTATATATTTATTTATAATTAGTTATGTTAATTTTATCTAGGATTTATTTCACTAACATAGTAATGCTTATCTTTGGAAAGATGTTATGTATTTTAGGAGTGTATTTTAGGTGGACTCTAAAAAGGAAAGATTGATTGGTTGCTTGGAGATCTCGTGAGATTGAAGTAGCGGCCAAGAAAGCTTATCAAGAAGCCGATCACAATCATTCCAGATGACGCCTTCACAGAATATTCAGAAAGCGTTCTTATTGTTCTTGAAGTTCTTATTCATTAAGAGTTCAAGTATTTTATGTTTAGTCTATTCAAGATAGAATAGGTTTTGATCTTTTAATTGTTTTTGTTTCTTTCATCTTTTTGTACTCTGAAAGAGTTTTAGTAATGAAGTTTTCCAGCAAGACGTTTCTTGCTGAAGTGTTTATTTCTGTTCGTTTTTAATCCGCTGCGTTTTCTGAGTTTTTTCTGTGTTTCTGCGTTTCTGCGTTTCGTCAGTTGACAGGACGACTGTCTAGACAACTGTCAACACATTGTACTCACGGTTGGTTGGTTCCCAGAACAGTCCTAGCCGCATAATTTCTTTCAGAGTTTTTGTTGTGAGAATGACAAGTGGGTCCCACTTTCCATTTTAGGTAATAAAGAAAAGTAAGAATCTTAAATTGGGAAAGACTAAAAAGGAAAGTAAGAACCTTAAAGCGGGACAGTACATTGTTTATGCTTTAGGTTAGTATTAGTTTAAAATTGACTAAATTTATTTTGAATAAAGATAATGTAGTAATACTTATTTTGGGACGAGAACACAAAAAAAAAAAAAAAAAAACCTGACTACAATTTCTCTTCAATAAAGAACCATATCTAAAGTTTTAGGTTCAGTCTCAAATATTGGCAAACCACATGGTTCGGTTTGGTTGTAGTTTGACCTTCCCAGATCAAACCAAACAAACCAAACCGCGGTTTGAGACCGCGAGACCGAACCACCAAGCCGAAACGCCAAACCAAACCAAATCACATACATAGACTAATCATAATCTCAGTTCACATCTTATTTAATATTATTGTATATTTATTATTACATTGACTATTCCTAACTCCCAATTTGTATTTTATTTAATATTGATTTCATCGTTTGTTATCTTCATTGCGATACAAATTACTAATTTCTCACCACGATCTATATTATAAGTGTTTTTTTTTTTTTAATTTGGCCTCTCTTCCTCTAGTCTCTCTCTTCATCCGACTTTCCTCTTCAAGACCCAGATCTTTCGCACTTCCTCCATGATCACGAAAAATTAACAAACAAAAATAATGAGTGAATCGTGATTTGAACCATAGTCTAAACTATGGTTTGAACCACGTTGTTGAACCGCGGTTTGAACCAAACCGAACCAACCATAGCGGTTGGTTTGGTTCGGTTTGAAATTTTCATGGTTCGGCTCGATTTGGAATTTTCACAAACCGATGACTAGTGGTTCGGTCCGTAAATCCCCCAAACCGAACCATTTACACCCCTATACATTACACATAATAACAAGTTTTGTATTTGACATAACAATTCTTTTGAATATATATTATTATTTATACATTGTTAATTACGTTTTAGGTTAAGTATTAGATTAAATATTGACTAAATTTATTTGAATTAAAATAATGTAGTAATATTTATTTTGGGACGAACACAATAACAAAACCCTGACTGCAATTTCTCTTCAATAAAGAACCATATCTAAGACAAAAATTGTGTGGGAC
The DNA here is from genome assembly GCA_026119855.1 of Campanula takesimana. Taxonomy (NCBI): domain Eukaryota; kingdom Viridiplantae; phylum Streptophyta; class Magnoliopsida; order Asterales; family Campanulaceae; genus Campanula; species Campanula takesimana. Next base: position 3,352 of record JAOWBW010003311.1, read on the forward strand.
GGTCTCACGTGTGAGACGGGTCTTATTGAGAGAGTAAATAGTTTGCCCCCTTATGGGCCCATTTTCTCTCTCAACAAGACCCGTCTCACGTGTGAGACCGTCTAACACAAGACTTTCTCCATATCTAAAGGAAAAAAAAAACTCTGCTGATGTTTTGAATATTTTCAATGTCTCTTAAAATATTTAAATGTTAAATTATATGACAATATTTGAATTCAAACTAAAATATAAGTAAATACGTTCAAATTATCATAGAAAGGTTTACTTTCAGTAAAATTGTACTCTCATATAAGAATAAGTTGTCCCAAAAAAATGACCTAGTGGTAAAGCACAGCCTCACTCATTTTTTCAGATCTCACGCTTGATTGTTAAATTGTTTCAAAGAATCCATCAATTGAGCCAAGCCTTGTCAGCCGTTTATAGTTATTTAATATACTTATGGAGTACTCAATCTGTTCCACTCAAAATAATTTATTTATTTTAAATGATATGAGAATTAAAGAAATGTATTAGTGGAATAGGTTAATGAATATGAAAATTGAAGAGAAAGTGTGAGATAAAGAATATACGTGGAAATTATTGTGATGGTGAAAGTTAGTCTCATTATATCAAATATTTTTATTTTTGAGTTATCCTATTTTGAGTGGGACTCAAACCGACAAAGTGTTCTGATTCGAGTGAGACAAAGGGAGTAAATAACACTGAAGCATTTATTAATTATTAAGGAGGAGTATCTTGTTAAATTGCTCTGATTTTTTTTTTTTAGAATATGATAATTTATTTGACAAAATTAATTAAAATTATATGAGATAAATGGAGTACAACGAAGGGTAACAATTTTTTTTTTTTTTTTTTTTAACAAGAGGTGCAATAAGTTCTTAAACACACGAATAATCTAGTAGAAATAATGATGTACTAAAATGCTATAGACAATTTTATTTAACAATCCTAAAACAAAATCTAAAAGAAGTACCCTCTATGACTCTATAAAACATAAAAGTTAATGGATATAATAAAGTTATAAAAGATGGCTAAAATATAGTCTACAAAATGAGGTGTTATAATTGTGTTGTGTTTTTAATTGGAATGTTTCGAAGAAAAGAAAACTTTAAAAACCCAAATTTATACTCCCTCTGACCCAGAAAGATAGTCTCATTTTGACTTTTTATAGTCAACAAAAACGAAATTTGACAAACATTAGTGTCTATCTAATGTTCTAGTGAAATTCTTAAAGTTGTAATTGATTAATCATTTAGTGATTTATCAATGACACATTTTAGAATTTATTGTGATGATTTAATTGACACCAATGTTTGGTCAAATTTCATTTTTGTTGACTATAAAAGTCAAAATGACACAATTTTTTTGGGACATAAGGAGTATTTAAATACTTAACTAGCCTTATTAATTATTTTCCTAACCAATGAAGGCAGTGACCTGTTTATTAAACCTAGCTCACCACCTAACCCTTCTCATTCTAGGATTCAAATTATACACACTCTCCCTATACATATTACGCACACACTAGCTCTACACTACATACAACACACAGAAAAAGAATATTAAGCGTAAAGATGCCGCAAATCAACTACGTGAACTGCTACAGATGCAACTGTGTTTTCATCCCAATCAATATCTCCCCCACCACTTCCACCCTCCGCTGCCCTAGCTGCAACACCTCAAGCCGCCTCCCCCATCCCCGCCCACCACCACCATTTACAACCCACTTTGATTTCAATCAAGACGACCAAGATTCTGACTTATTTGATCCCACCGACGACGACCAAGATTTTGGCTCTTTTATCGAACAAGATGACAATTTCGATACCACCGTCCATTGGACTGCAGAGGCAGATCAATACGAGCCTCATCCAATCCCAGCCGCCACATCCTTCATCGATTTCCTCAACTCCCAAAAAGTCTCGGTCATCGGCCCTTTCCTGACGTCATCATCATCATCATGTGTTATTTGCTCGGACGAGTTTGGACTGAAGGAGGTGGTGAATGAGATGCCGTGCGGTCATCGGTTTCATTCTGAATGTATAATCAAGTGGCTTAATTTGAAGAATAATTGTCCTTTGTGTCGGTCCGAGTTGTAATAATCGGAATTTTTTTTTATTTATTTAATTATGTAATTTTCGGTTTTTACTAATTTAATTAAACCATAATTAGAGTTATAAAATAAATTAAAGAAGTGGGCCCAAGGAATTGGATTGGCCCGAGATTTATATTAGTAAACCCAACCCAATTAGGAATCAAATCCAAAGTATAAATTATTGAGTTAGTCAACTTGGGAATTCTTTATTATCATAAACTCAAAAAAAAAAAAAAAAAAGGAAAACAAAACCCTAGCTCTACCTATAGCCGCCGCCGAGCACTAGGAGGAGGGAGAAGAAATTTTCCGGCCATTGTTTTGGAGATACAATCCGATCATTCTCAAGGTAACGCTAAATCCTACTCTCTAAAATTTGTTTCGTTGAATTTGGATTAGTAAATCATAAGTTATGCATGAATTAAGAATATAAGTATTTGGGTTTTGCATGCTAGTGATTAATGATAAATTTCAAAAGGTTAATGAAATTGAATTAAAGTTTATGAAAAAGACTATAGTAATCTTGATACTAGTTTATTTTTAAGATTGATTTTATAATCTTGAATCGAATTGATTTATATTATGCAATGCTTGGGAATCGAACATATAAATCATTGAGGTTGAATTGGGTTTATCAAAAGAAGAAAAAAAAATGGATTTCCCCCTTGAACACTTTCGGCCGAATGGCCCTAAGCCATGGAAAATTGATTTTTGTTGATTTAATTGATCCTCGTTAAGTGTATTGTAAATAATATTGATGTTTGGGAATTTAGAAAAATTTAAAGAACTAGAAAATTGATCAAATCAATGGATTTTAGATCATGCATGTTTCGGCCATGATGAGGAATTATGGGTGTTGATTCTTGATTGAAGATGTTAAGAATTGGGACGGAAAGTTAGTGTTTCGTTAAGTTTCTAATGGAAAGGAAACAAAATCGTTAAAAGGATTGTTAACAAGTTAGAAAAGTAACTTGAGGAAATAGAATAAACACTTGGAAGACCTTGAAGGTTAAAATGTTAACGAGAAAGGAAAAGATTAGAAGTTTCAGTTAGTTTCCTAACGGGGAAGGACTAAACTGAAAAGAATTAAAGTTAGAAGAAAGAAAAAGGAAAACTTTGAAGCTAGAGGGGCCTAAGTGATTAAAAAGAGAAACTTAGGGGACCTTATGAACAAAACCAAAGTCTAAGGACCTTTCTGTAATTAAAGGAAAGTTGAAGGACTGAATTGTAATTAATCCAAAGTTAAAGGACCAAGTTACAATTAAACTAAAGTCAAGGGACCTCCCTGCAATTAATCCAAAGTGGAAGGACTAGATTGCAATTGAATTAAAGATGAAGGACCAATCTGCAATTAATCCAAAGTTGAAGGACTAAATTGCAATTAAACCAAAATGGAGGGACCAAATTGTAATTAACCCAAAGTTGAGGGACCAAATTGTAATTAACCCAAAGTCAGAGGACTTAATTGCAATTATATCAAAGTTAAAGGACTGACTCGTAAATCAAAGTCAGAAACTTAAACGTAAGAAAAGAGTAAGAAGTAAAGAAGTTAAACCGCATCTCTCAGTTAACTAAGTAGAAATAGTTAACAATGTAGAGAGTACTAAAGTAAATTACTCCGTGCCTTGTAGATTTGCACAGAGAGGAGATTGCGAGGAAAAGCAATTCAGGTAAGGGATTACGTTCCTTACAGTATTTGAACTCCTGTTTATTGGAATTCGGTATTTCTTTTTAAAGTTAGCTATCAGTATGGCATGATAGTATTTGAATGAACTCTGCGTTATTGAACGTTCCTTGAAAGAATCTATACTTAGTGATGTCCCCATCGATCTACTAAGTATCGAAGTTTGAAACTTGTATCACATACTTGTACCATGGTATGTTCTCAATTTTAACTTGTGAGTTAACCACTTACTCGTTAAGGCATCCAATGTCCAGTTAGAAAAGACATTGATGGACAGTCCACTTAGAAAAGACTCGTCCTTAAACTAGGGATTGCATGAGTGATCACATGCCTTCTCTCAGGAATTATCTGATTACAAGGATGATTCTAGACCCCGAGCATATGTGTGTGGATACCATATATGTTACGACCCACACTATTGGCTGAAGAAGCTAGGTGTACAAATTGTACCTTTGGCATTGAGGTTATAATGTACGTTACCAAGGAATTGACGGAAACTTGAATGAATCCCATTGGATTGTAGTGCCATAATCCTTTGAAAGTAAAATCTTAAAAGTAATAAGACTGTATTGTTCTGCAGCCTTGAATCCAAAAGTAACTGAACCTATCTTTGTAAAGTTATTCATAGTGTTCGTTCTGGTCGTCTCTCCTTAGTAACCGGAGAGGCCACGTATGAACTTACTGAGCATTCGTTCGCTCATCCCTTCTCTATAAATTTTGTTTTCAGGATTTAAGTAGAAGGACAAGACAAGGAAAGCAGCCGTAGAAAGACGGTGGATTGAAGATTCAGTATTTAGTAGTTTAAGTACGTTTATTTATTTGATGTAAGATGAAGTACATTGATGGTTAGGGTGTTACCTACCAAGACAAGCTTAAGTTACGCTTCCGCTATTGTTTTGAATTTATGGTTACATAAGGGGCCGTGGTGAACCCTAGATTGAAGTATTTATTATTGTTATTTATTGATATTTAATGCCATTAAATGCTCAGATATTATAAGAAAATTCGGGGTGTTACACGAGTTCCCTAGGGAATTGGGTCGGGATCTTCTGTTACCATCGCCACCGCCAGAGAGCCCAGCTGCTGCTACTAAGTTGGAGACATTGGAGAATTATTTCCAGAGACGAGGTCGCACATTAATACTTGACATGATCCACATGTATGAAAGGCATGCAGATACGTGAGTGTAATAGAGAAACAATTTACTAGCCAATGTTGTAGAGTAGTCCATGCAAAGAATCCAAACTTTTAAGTTTTGTACTAGTACGTATTTATATTTCCTAATTATTTTCAATTGTAAATATATAATTTTGTAGGATATACATCCCCTACTATGGAATTAGTTGATCCAAAAGGAAAAGCTTATGTTTCTGATAAGGAGAAAATAGAAAAGATTTTCGTTCCAAAACCCGAGCAAGATTGGAATGCGGAAGAAATTGCCCTTGCAAATTACAATGCAAAGGCAATGGCTGCCATATCTGATCATGTTGATCACAATCTGTATCGGTTATTCTCTAACCATACAGTAGCCAAAACTGCTTGGATATTTTACAACTTCATTGTGAAGGATCCGATAGTGTTAAACAAACTAAATTAAGAAGATTGATGACAGAGTTTAAAAATTTAAGAATGGGAGACAATGAAACTATTCAAGACTATTCTGCTAGATTAATGGATATTTCAAATGAATCTTTTGCATTAGGAGAATCCATCCCCAATGCAAGGTTGGTTAGTAAAGTTTTAAGAACTCTCCCAGAAAAATTTAACATCAAAGTCTCTGTCATTGAAGAAACTTGTGATACTCGGACCGTGAGTCTTGAAAAGGTTCTAAGTATTCTAACTACGTTTGAATTGAACCTTGAAGTGCAACAAACTAGCAAAGTAAATTCAATTGCTCTTGCTAGTGCTCTTAATGTGTCCAAAGATCTTGTTGAATTATCAAAGGATATTGATGACTCAAACTTAGAGGAAGATGAATGTGACTTGATCTCTAAAAAATTCAATAATATGTTGAACAAAAAACATCAACAAAGGTTTACTAATAAGGTTACTGCTTCTTCCCTAAGATTGAATCATTCAAGAAAGAAACAAGTAAGAACAAATTATTTTCTGAAAACAAAAGATCTATTGAGTCCGTTCAGTGTAGAGCGTGTTTAGAGTTTGGACACTATGCCAATGAGTGTGCTAACACACTCAAAAAGAGAAGGATGAGTTTTTCTGCAACCTTAAGTGATTCAGATGATGACGATCAGACAGCAAACCTGTCATTTTACGACCATCACAATCATCCCTTTCTGACAGTGAATCTGACAATGAATCTGACAGTGAAGATGAACAGTCAACTGTCAGCACAACTGTCAGCTCAGATGGTACTAACATGTATATCTGCCTTAACTCCACATCTGCAGGTGAATCTGAGGAATCCCAACAGGAAGAAGAGGATAGTGCCACGTATGAGGACCTACACAATACATACGTTGAGTTGTTTAAAGAATGGTCCAAACAAATGAATCAACTCAAGGAGTTCAAGAAGGTAAATGAGACACTCGCCTCTGACAATCTGAAATTAAAAGCTGAGAATGAGAGGTTGTCGAGTGAAAGTGATACTCAAAAGGAATCCATAGCTAGGTTAGAAGTCATGCTTACCAAAAAATACAATGAGTGTGATAAATATAAAAGCAATCTTGAAAAAGAAACCATTACACTCAATAAACTTAACAATGGCAAGGCTAAATTGGAAAAGGTTCTGAACATGGGGAACCAAGGAAAATCAGGTTTAGGCTATGGAGATCCAGTGTTTGTTAAGGAAGGTGAGGGCAGTTCGAAAAAAATGAGATATTTAATGTTAATCACGTATCTCCTCACAAAAAACAGAAGAAATAGAAAAAGGAGATATGTGTGTCACCATTGTTTTGCCCCTGGACATGTACGTTCATTTTGTTACAAGTTGAAACAGGAACTTGGCTTGGAGAAGAACAGCGGCCACTTGACAAGACAACTGTGGGCACGGTTGGAGTCACAACTGCCCAGTCAACAGCGGTCTGCTCCAAAAGCCACATGGGTAAGAAAGGACACTCTAAAGTGTCAAGTGGTGTTTACCTCTTTGAAGAGCAGTGTGGAAGGAGCTTGGTACTTTGACAGTGGATCCTCCCGCCACATGACTGGCTCTCTTGAGCATTTCAAAGACTATGAAGCCTTTAAAGGTGGAAAAGTCGATTTTGGTGGAGGTGCTCAAGGTGAGGTAATTGGCAAAGGTACTCTGAATGTTAATGGTTTGCCTAACGTGCATAATGTCTTGCATGTTGATGGGTTAAAGGCAAACCTAATTAGCATAAGCCAATTGTGTGATGATGATCTACATGTCAAGTTTGATAAGAAGATCTGTGAGGTCTTTAATGATTCAAACAGATGTGCTTTGAAAGGTGTAAGATCCTCTGATCATTGTTACAAGTTGGTTGAAAATCATTCATGTTTTAACTCAATTTTTGATAATGCTCCTGATCTTAGTGTCAATTGTGTTGAGAATTGCATTACAGGGTACACTTGGGAGCATGAAAAGATTAATGATGAATCTGATCCAAAGTCCACAACAGAATCTGCAGATACACCAACTGTGAGGACTACTGATAGTCCAGATGAACAGTCAACTGCCACGACAGATGGTCATACAGCAGCTGATTCTGGTTCAGATTCTGAAATCTTAGAAGATTAGGAAACCAGAGGTAATGATGCTACAGAAAAGTTACAGGGAGATCATCCCACTTCCCAGGTCATTGGGGGAGTGGATGAAGGAATAAAAACAAGAGGGAAACGAATAAATTACCGGGAATTAGACGGTTTGGTATGCATGCAATCCGCGTACCATCAAGTAAGCTCTTGTTGTTTCGTTGTTAATTTTGAGCATGAGGATGAGTCAGAAACTTTAAAAGTTAATAATTGGACAAATGTCATGCAAGAGGAAGTGGTAAAATTTGAAAGGAAAGATGTTAGGTTCTTGGTTCGTAGGCCATCTAATACTGAATATATGGTAGTTGTTACTTGTTGTACTCAATTGTTGACGATGAATCAGATAATCAAGGATTATGGTCTTAGAAGTGAAATCTTGACCGTATTTTGTGATAGCTCAAGGTCCTTGAATATTGCCAAGAATCCGGTACAATATTTCCTAACAAAGCACATAGATATTAGGCATCATTTTATTAGAGATCTCGTTGAACAAAAAATCATTATTCTTGAACATGTAAGCACAACGGATCAACTTGCTGATATCTTTACCAAGGGTTTGGATTTTGAGAGATTTTATCTCGGACTGTGTGATACCAGTTGACTGCACAAGTGTGTAGACAACTGACTGCATAACTGTATAATTGTATATTACAGTAAACACTAACCTATAATTTTTTATTTTATTTTTGTGTAGATTGCATTCATCTTTGCACGATTGTCTCTTGTGACCACTTGGTCTTCTTTAGTTTTTTGACTCCGAGTTTTGACCCTTGAATGTGAGATCCTTCTTAACTTGATAATAAAATTATCCTGTTAATTCCTCCGTGCTGTTTATCATGAAGTGAGCATTTAATCTAAGGTTACGGGAAAAACAAGCTGCCTCAAGTCTTTGAAGTTACTACTCATTTAGGCAATGTGCTGACGTGTATCCATACATAACTTGAGAATCAGGGTAACACTATATTGAGAGAGTGAAAAGCTCCTCCCCGTAACTGATTCATAAGTCATAAGCCTTCAATGGGAGTGTTCTAGAGGCTACATTATTGAAGGAAAATCTCATTGAATTCATGTGAGTTGAAACCGAGTCATGGACTGAGTTGATCATACTATGTCACACCAAAATTGAGACAATCTTCACTTGTGTGTTTAGGCATAATTTTTTCTAAGTTTTTTTTTCTCTCCCTTGGTATTTACATCAGCAAATTGAATTGTTGTTCTTATGTGTTAAAGATTGATGCTTTTCATGTGATTAACGAAAATCTAATGGCGTGATGTTCAAGTTTCACTGTGCAGTTGGTGGAGTTCTTATTGTTCAGAGAGAGTTATTCATTAAGAGTTCTTATTGTTCTTGAAGTTCTTATTCATTAAGAGTTCAAGTATTTTTATGTTTAGTCTATTCAAGATAGAATAGGTTTTGATCTTTTAATTGTTTTTATTTCTTTCATCTTTTTGTACCCTGAAAGAGTTTTAGTAATGAAATTTTTCCAGCAAGACGTTTCTTGCTGAAGTGTTTATTTCTGTTCGTTTTTAATCCGCTGTATTTTCTGAGTTTTTTTTTCTGTTTTTCTGCGTTTCTGCGTTTCGTCAGTTGACAGGACGACTGTCTAGACAACTGTCAACACATCTGTACTCACAGTTGGTTGGTTCTCAGAACAGTCCTAGCCGCATAATTTCTTTCAGAGTTTTTGTTGTGAGAATGACAAGTGGGTCCCACTTTCCATTTTAGGTAATAAAGCAAAGTAAGAATCTTAAATTGGGACAGATAAAAAAGAAAGTAAGAACCTTAAAGCGGGACAGTACATTGTTTATGCTTTAGGTTAACTATTAGTTTAAATATTAAATTTATTTTGAATTAAAGATAATGTAGTAATACTTATTTTGGGACGAGAACAAAAAAAAAAAAAAAAAAAAAAAACCTGACTGCAATTTCTCTTCAAGAAAAGAACCATATCTAAAGTTTTAGGTTCAGTCTCAAATATTGGTAAACCACATGGTTCGGTTTGGTTTGTAGTTTGACCATCCCAGACCAAACCAAACCGAACCAAACCAAACCGTGGTTTGAGACCGCGAGACCGAACCACCAAGCCGAACCGCCAAACCAAACCAAATCACATTACATAGACTAATCATAATCTCAGTTTCACATCTTATTTAATATTATTGTATATTTATTATTACATTGACTATTCCTAACTCCCAATTTGTATTTTATTTAATATTGATTTCATCGTTTGTTATCTTCATTGCGATACATAAATTACTAATTTCTCACCACGATCTATATTATAAAGTGTTTTTTTTTTTTAATTTGGCCTCTCTCTTCCTCTAGTCTCTCTCTTCATCCGACTTTCCTCTTCAAGACCCAGATCTTTCGCACTTCCTCCATGATCACGAAAAATTAAACAAATGTAATAATGAGTGAATCGTGATTTGAACCATAGTCTAAACTATGGTTTGAACCACGTTGTTGAACCGCGGTTTGAACCAAACCGAACCAAACCATAGCGGTTTGGTTTGGTTCGGTTTGAAATTTTCATGGTTCGGCTCGATTTGGAATTTTCACAAACCGATGACTAGTGGTTCGGTCCGTAAATCCCCCAAACCGAACCATTTACACCCCTATACATTACACATAATAACAAGTTTTGTATTTGACATAACAATTCTTTTGAATAATATATTATTATTTATACATTGTTAATTACGTTTTAGGTTAAGTATTAGATTAAATATTGACTAAATTTATTTTGAATTAAAAATAATGTAGTAATACTTATTTTGGGACGAACACAATAACAAAACCCTGACTGCAATTTCTCTTCAATAAAAGAACCATATCTAAGACAAAAATTTGTGTGGGACGGTCTCACGTGTGAGACGGGTCTTATTGAGAGAGTAAATAGTTTGCCCCCTTATGGGCCCATTTTCTCTCTCAACAAGACCCGTCTCACGTGTGAGACCGTCTAACACAAGACTTTCTCCATATCTAAAGGAAAGGAAAAAAAAACTCTGCTGATGTTTTGAATATTTTCAATGTCTCTTAAAATATTTAAATGTTAAATTATATGACAATATTTGAATTCAAACTAAAATATAAGTAAATACGTTCAAATTATCATAGAAAGGTTTACTTTCAGTAAAATTGTACTCTCATATAAGAATAAGTTGTCCCAAAAAAATGACCTAGTGGTAAAGCACAGCCTCACTCATTTTTTCAGATCTCACGCTTGATTGTTAAATTGTTTCAAAGAAATCCATCAATTGAGCCAAGCCTTGTCAGCCGTTTATAGTTATTTAATATACTTATGGAGTACTCAATCTGTTCCACTCAAAATAATTTATTTATTTTAAATGATATGAGAATTAAAGAAATGTATTAGTGGAATAGGTTAATGAATATGAAAATTGAAGAGAAAGTGTGAGATAAAGAATAATACGTGGAAATTATTGTGATGGTGAAAGTTAGTCTCATTATATCAAATATTTTTATTTTTGAGTTATCCTATTTTGAGTGGGACTCAAACCGACAAAGTGTTCTGATTCGAGTGAGACAAAGGGAGTAAATAACACTGAAGCATTTATTAATTATATAATGAGAGGAGTATCTTGTTGAAATTGCTCTGATTTTTTTTTTTTTTAGAATATGATAATTTATTTGACAAAATTAAATTAAAATTATATTGAGATAAATGGAGTACAACGAAGGGTAACAATTTTTTTTTTTTTTTTTTTTTTTAACAAGAGGTGCAATAAGTTCTTAAAACACACGAATAATCTAGTAGAAATAATGATGTACTAAAATGCTATAGACAATTTTATTTAACAATCCTAAAACAAAATCTAAAAGAAGTACCCTCTATGACTCTATAAAACATAAAAGTTAATGGATATAATAAAGTTATAAAAGATGGCTATAAAATATAGTCTACAAAATGAGGTGTTATAATTGTGTTGGTGTTTTTAATTGGAATGTTTCGAAGAAAAGAAAACTTTAAAAACCCAAATTTATACTCCCTCTGACCCAGAAAGATAGTCTCATTTTGACTTTTTATAGTCAACAAAAACGAAATTTGACAAAACATTAGTGTCTATCTAATGATTCTAGTGAAATTCTTAAAGTTGTAATTGATTAATCATTTAGTGATTTATCAATGACACATTTTAGAATTTATTGTGATGATTTAATTGACACCAATGTTTGGTCAAATTTCATTTTTGTTGACTATAAAAAGTCAAAATGACACAATTTTTTTGGGACATAAGGAGTATTTAAATACTTAACTAGCCTTATTAATTATTTTCCTAACCAATGAAGGCAGTGACCTGTTTATTAAACCTAGCTCACCACCTAACCCTTCTCATTCTAGGATTCAAATTATACACACTCTCCCTATACATATTACGCACACACTAGCTCTACACTACATACAACACACAGAAAAAGAATATTAAGCGTAAAGATGCCGCAAATCAACTACGTGAACTGCTACAGATGCAACTGTGTTTTCATCCCAATCAATATCTCCCCCACCACTTCCACCCTCCGCTGCCCTAGCTGCAACACCTCAAGCCGCCTCCCCCATCCCCGCCCACCACCACCATTTACAACCCACTTTGATTTCAATCAAGACGACCAAGATTCTGACTTATTTGATCCCACCGACGACGACCAAGATTTTGGCTCTTTTATCGAACAAGATGACAATTTCGATACCACCGTCCATTGGACTGCAGAGGCAGATCAATACGAGCCTCATCCAATCCCAGCCGCCACATCCTTCATCGATTTCCTCAACTCCCAAAAAGTCTCGGTCATCGGCCCTTTCCTGACGTCATCATCATCATCATGTGTTATTTGCTCGGACGAGTTTGGACTGAAGGAGGTGGTGAATGAGATGCCGTGCGGTCATCGGTTTCATTCTGAATGTATAATCAAGTGGCTTAATTTGAAGAATAATTGTCCTTTGTGTCGGTCCGAGTTGTAATAATCGGAATTTTTTTTTATTTATTTAATTATGTAATTTTCGGTTTTTACTAATTTAATTAAACCATAATTAGAGTTATAAAATAAATTAAAGAAGTGGGCCCAAGGAAATTGGATTGGCCCGAGATTTATATTAGTAAACCCAACCCAATTAGGAATCAAATCCAAAGTATAAATTATTGAGTTAGTCAACTTGGGAATTCTTTATTATCATAAACTCAAAAAAAAAAAAAAAAAAGGAAAACAAAACCCTAGCTCTACCTATAGCCGCCGGCCGAGAACTAGGAGGAGGGAGAAGAAATTTTCCGGCCATTGTTTTGGAGATACAATCCGATCATTCTCAAGGTAACGCTAAATCCTACTCTCTAAAATTTGTTTCGTTGAATTTGGATTAGTAAATCATAAGTTATGCATGAATTAAGAATATAAGTATTTGGGTTTTGCATGCTAGTGATTAATGATAAATTTCAAAAGGTTAATGAAATTGAATTAAAGTTTATGAAAAAGACTATAGTAATCTTGATACTAGTTTATTTTTAAGATTGATTTTATAATCTTGAATCGAATTGATTTATATTATGCAATGCTTGGGAATCGAACATATAAATCATTGAGGTTGAATTGGGTTTATCAAAAGAAGAAAAAAAAATGGATTTCCCCCTTGAACACTTTCGGCCGAATGGCCCTAAGCCATGGAAAATTGATTTTTGTTGATTTAATTGATCCTCGTTAAGTGTATTGTAAATAATATTGATGTTTGGGAATTTAGAAAAATTTAAAGAACTAGAAAATTGATCAAATCAATGGATTTTAGATCATGCATGTTTCGGCCATGATGAGGAATTATGGGTGTTGATTCTTGATTGAAGATGTTAAGAATTGGGACGGAAAGTTAATGTTTTCGTTAAGTTTCTAATGGAAAGGAAACAAAATCGTTAAAAGGATTGTTAACAAGTTAGAAAAGTAACTTGAGGAAATAGAATAAACACTTGGAAGACCTTGAAGGTTAAAATGTTAACGAGAAAGGAAAAGATTAGAAGTTTCAGTTAGTTTCCTAACGGGGAAGGACTAAACTGAAAAGAATTAAAGTTAGAAGAAAGAAAAAGGAAAACTTTGAAGTTAGAGGGGCCTAAGTGACTAAAAAGAGAAACTTAGGAGACCTTATGAACAAAACCAAAGTCCAAGGACCTTTCTGTAATTAAAGGAAAGTTGAAGGACTGAATTGTAATTAATCCAAAGTTAAAGGACCAAGTTACAATTAAACTAAAGTCAAGGGACCTCCCTGCAATTAATCCAAAGTGGAAGGACTAGATTGCAATTGAATTAAAGATGAAGGACCAATCTGCAATTAATCCAAAGTTGAAGGACTAAATTGCAATTAAACCAAAATGGAGGGACCAAATTGTAATTAACCCAAAGTTGAGGGACCAAATTGTAATTAACCCAAAGTCAGAGGACTTAATTGCAATTATATCAAAGTTAAAGGACTGACTCGTAAATCAAAGTCAGAAACTTAAACGTAAGAAAAGAAGTAATGAAGTAAAGAAGTTAAACCGCATCTCTCAGTTAACTAAGTAGAAATAGTTAACAATGTAGAGAGTACTAAAGTAAATTACTCCGTGCCTTGTAGATTTGCACAGAGAGGAGATTGCGAGGAAAAGCAATTCAGGTAAGGGATTACGTTCCTTACAGTATTTGAACTCCTGTTTATTGGAATTCGGTATTTCTTTTTAAAGTTAGCTATCAGTATGGCATGATAGTATTTGAATGAACTCTGCGTTATTGAACGTTCCTTGAAAGAATCTATACTTAGTGATGTCCCCATCGATCTACTAAGTATCGAAGTTTGAAACTTGTATCACATACTTGTACCATGGTATGTTCTCAATTTTAACTTGTGAGTTAACCACTTACTCGTTAAGGCATCCAATGTCCAGTTAGAAAAGACATTGATGGACAGTCCAGTTAGAAAAGACTCGTCCTTAAACTAGGGATTGCATGAGTGATCACATGCCTTCTCTCAGGAATTGTCTGATTACAAGGATGATTCTAGACCCCGAGCATATGTGTGTGGATACCATATATGTTACGACCCACACTATTGGCTGAAGAAGTTACCATCGCCACAGCCGGAGAGCCCAGTTGCTGCTACTACGTTGGAGACATTGGAGAATTATTTCCAGAGACGAGGTCGCACGTTAATACTTGACATGATCCACATGTATGAAAGGCATGCAGATACGTGAGTGTAATAGAGAAACAATTTACTAGCCAATGTTGTAGAGTAGTCCATGCAAAGAATCCAAACTTTTAAGTTTTGTACTATTACGTATTTATATTTCCTAATTATTTTCAATTGTAAATATATAATTTTGTATTTCATCAGTACGTGCATATGAAAATGTAAGAAATAATGTGTTGCGTTTAAGAGACCAGGAAAAATGCATTTTGAAAATTATGTTATTACCTCACTATGCTTAACTCACAATTAATCATAGTAAATATGTTTTGATAAATAAATAATCAATCCATTGATTATATGATGTATACAAAAGACCTGAACACAGGCAACCCAAGACAAACCCCAACAGCTAAGCTGTCCTGCTTCCATACAAGCCAACAGTCAAGCCTCTACATGATTTATCTATCATCTACACTTCAAACAAACTGAAGAACTACCTATTACAACCTCTATTACATTCACATGAATTACCAAGATACTAATCTCAATCAAGCCTCAACAGATTATGTCTTAAAAGCCCAACAACTAAGCTCCTCTGTTTCAACAGCTAAGCTCCCTTGCTCCAACAGCTAAGACTGTTCTTCACCAACAGCTGAGACTCCACGTCATCAAAACCTTGAAGAATGATTATTCCAATATTATCAACATTAGAATAACTCATATCGAAGCTTAATCAAGTGTGAATACACCCTCTACTACCTTGACAACCTGCAAACAAAGGAATAATAAACTGTTAGTCAAAGTCAAAGACTGACCATTAATTCTCTGTACCTTTGTCCCCCAAACGGCTACTTGTCCCCCAACGGCTATATGCCAACCCTTATATAAAGGAGTATACTGGCATGTTGTCAAGTGACCCTTCTATCCCTTTTTACAACCTTACACTGTTTGAAATACTCTCAAGCTGTACTACACACTTTGCAGTCCTAAATATTTGCATAAACCCCTGCAAATATTGTGCCATCTTGCACCCAGTTACAACCCACATACAGCCAGCTAACAGCCAAGTTATTTTTGTAAACACACTTATGATTATTTTTCTTTTTCTTTTTCTTGCTTTGAAAGAAGCAACCTTAATTGAAGTGTCAATTAAGTAGAGGGGGTTCAAAGGAACTTGCCTTATCAATTCTTGTAACTCTAAAAGTAGAGAATATTATAGTGGATTGATCTCACTGTTCCAACAGTGGAGGTGGATGTAAGAGAAGGGTTTTGCCTCTGAACCACTTTAAAATACTGTGTACACTCTTGTCCATACACCAACACACACATTACACTTTGTTTCTTCATTTTTTTTATCTTTATATTCCGCTGCACATTTCTTTTATTTATTATTTCTCAACAGCTAACCTCAATCAGTTAGTTGTTCAAGTTTTAACTAATCTGTTCATTAAGTTAACAGGGCCTTTCAATTGGCATCAGAGCTTGGATTCACCATACAGAGTCTAACAACTTGTGATAGATCCATTCAACCCACCATGCCTCAACCAATAAGAAACAATGAAAAGGACATTCCACACATTGATGATTGTGGATCCTTTGAGATTTATTCATCAAAAATCAAAACCTATCTAGATGCTAATAGCATATGGAACTGGTATGTCTTAGAAAATGAAGTTGAACCTCCCACTCAAGCTGAAGTCAATGGAGGAGGTAGCAAACTCAAATCTCCTGAAAACTGGACTGATGCACAAAGACAACTTATGACTGCAAACTTAAAAGTAAAAAACATTCTGCAAAAAAGTGTAAATGACTCCCTAGCTCAAGAAATAGCTAAAGTACCAAGTGCTAAAGCAGCATGGGAATTAATTAACACAAAGTTCACTAAACACACCAGTGTTAGAACCCAGAATCTATATAACTTATTAAGACAGTTAGAGAACTTCAAATTCTATCTTGAAGAGAAAGTGAGTGCTGCAAGACCAAGATTTGAAGATCTTGTAAGAGCCATTTCAGACCATGGCAAAACATTTGAACAATCTGACCTTTGCTTAAAGATCTAATCTAATCTTCCTCAAGAGTATGAGAAAGTATCCCTTCCCATTAGAGAAGGAGCTGAATGGAGTAGTATGACCATAGAACAATACTTTGGTAAACTTGAAGCTTATGAACTGGAAGGAATGATCAAAATCCAACCAGCATCCACCATATCTCAAACCCTTGCCCTTGTAGCTCAAGAGCAAACCCAGAAAAAATTTTCTCAACAGGACATTGACACACTTATTATTAATGCTCAACAAAAGCTGAACATAACTCCTAAACAAGAATCAAAACATATCTCTCAAGAAGACATCCCAAGTCGCATTTCCATGGCTGTCAGAAATGCCATGAAGCATCAAAAGAAAGCTTTTGATAGAAGATACAGTCCTTCATCATCCAACTCCACTCAAGTAGTTGTCAAAAAGAACATTGAGTGTTACAACTGTGGTAAACCAGATCACTATGCTGCAGACTGAAAAGAACCTAAGAAACCAAGGGAAAACTAAAAAAGAATGACATATTCTAAAGATGTCATTCATAGCTCTAGGTGCAATTGTTTTAATTGTGTCAAGGCTAAGAATGACAAAAATAAAGAATAAGTCATGCTTGCTGACTCTTCCAGGTTCAGTGATGAAGAATTTGAATCATCAGACTCAGATAGTGATGAAGAAGGAGCATTATTGTGTTTGGTTGCACAGGAATGTGATGACTCAGATAATGAAGAGGACCTTGAAGCCTTAGCTGCTGCTGAAGAACTTAAAGAGGTACATAATTTTAATTCTCTTAATATAGAAGGCTTTAAAAATTTAGTTTGCACCCTCTTGATTCAAAAAAAGAAACAAGACTCTAGCTTTGCTGACCTCATCACAGAAAACCTTGAGCAATCAAAAACTATTGAAAATCTCAAATCCCTAAACACTAACCTTGAAACAACCAAAAATGATCTAGAAGAAAAATGTCAAAAACTCGAAAATGACATACTTAGCTCAACAGCTAAGACTGACTGTTCTAAGTCCCAAAAGGATAATGAACAGGAAATGAGTACCTTGAAGGAAGAAAACATTGCTTTAAAAGGCAAAATTGATTCCTGGAACAAATCAAGCAATGCTCTATCCATGTATCACTTTAATCAAAGACATCCCGGGGACAGATCTGGAATAGGAGCCAAATATCTCACACTCAAAATCTACACTACACCTACTGGTGATAGAGCTGTTGAAACTATGATTTTACAAAGTCTTAACACATTCTCTACCAAGAATTCATCTTATCTCATTCAAACAAAGGAAGATGTATACAAACAGAGAAGTGAAGAAAGAAAATTGAAAGTGGATTCTCCCAAAGGTCCTAATTCTCAAGCTTCCACTAGCACTGATGATATTAAATCTCAGAAAAGGAAGCAAGAACAGAAGCCTAGAAAGCCTAGACAAGCCAGACAGCCAAGGAAAACTGGACAACCAAGGCAAACTGGACAGCCAAGACATACTAGACAGCAGAGGCAATCTAGGCAAACTAGACAAAACTGGCAATATTCCAATGGGAAAGCCATGCTTATCAGTCACAACACTCCTCTCCTAGATCTTCATATCACTCACCAAACCCAAGAAACCAATCTCACTTCCATCAACCAAACTATCATCAACCCCATACAATATTGGACACCTATATAACCTCCTCAACCCTTTACCCTGACACCATATATGATGCAAATCATGTCCTACTATAACACCCTTAACCAATTCTTCAAGAAAAGATTAGGTGGTAAGGCTAGGGTACCAAAGAAAGTCTAATCCTTTGGACCCAAAAAGCATAAAGGGTACCATAATTTATATTTTGTTTTATAGGTTTCCAGCAAAGGAAGAAAAGGAATTTGGTATTTAGATAGTGGATGCAGCAGACACATGACCTACAACAAGGAATGGCTTCAACAACTAACACCAAAGAATGGTCCCAATGTTACATTTGGTGATAATTCTCAAGCAAGAGTCAAAGGATCAGGCAACCTAGTGACCAAGGAGATCATCTTCACAGATGTATCTTATGTTGAAGGCCTTAAACACAATTTGATCAGCATTAGTCAAATCTGTGACAAAGGTTACCATGTTATCTGCACAAAGGACCAGTGCCAAGTCAAAAACAAGAACAACAAGGTTATTCTAACAGGAGTTAGAAAGAAGAACCTCTACTGCCTCCACCTTGAAGTAGTTTAATCCTCAGCTGCTCATTGTCTTTTGTCCTATAGCCAATCAGATATGTCTTGGTTGTGGCATAAGAGACTTGCTCATTTGAAACTCAAAACCATTTCAAAATTGTCCATCTCCAATCTTGTTAAAGGTCTCCCCAAAATACGTTTCAAGAAGGACAAGCTTTGCAAATCCTGTCAATGTGGAAAACAAAAGAAGACCTCATTTTCTATAAAAACAAGACTTGACACTTCCAAACCCCTTGATCTCCTCCACATGGATTTATTTGGTCCCATTAGAACCAGATCTCTAGGTGGAAAGAGATACTCCCTTGTAGTTGTTGATGACTACACAAGATTCACTTCGATAATTCTCCTTGAATCCAAAAGTGATACCCTTCATAATCTCACTCAGCTGTTCAACAAAGTTCAGAACTACAAAGGCTTGTCTATCAAAAAGATAAGATCTGATCATGGAACTGAATTTAAGAACACTGGAGTTGACACCTATTGTAATCAAATTGGAATTGATCACAACTTCTCAGCACCAAGAACTCCTTAACAGAATAGAGTTGCAGAAAGAAAGAATAGGACCATCTGTGAGGCAGCAAGAGCAATGCTGTCAGAACACAATCTTCCTAAATACTTTTGGGGTGAAGCTGTAACCATTGTTGTCTATGTGCAAAATAAAACCCTTATCAACAAATTTCATATGAAGACCCCCATATGAGTTGTGGATGGAAAGGTTCCAACCATATCCTACGTTCATGGATTTGAAAGCCAATGTTACATTCATAACAATGGAAAGAACAACCTGGGTAAGTTTGATTCCAAGAGTGATGAAGGAATCTTTTTGGGCTACTCCAACACTAGAAAAGCCTACAGAGTATACAACAAGAGAAGACTAGTTGTAGAAGAATCTATTCATGTTGACTTTGATGAAAACAATGATCAAAGCAACACTGACTTGTGTGATTTTTGATGAAAGTATTGGAAACTCTGACAACCTTCCAGAACCTTCACCTAAAATCAATGATTCCTATCCCTCTAATGAAGATAACATAATTCTTCCTATGTTCTACCCAAAGACACCCCCAACAGCTTACCCATTCCCAACAGCTTTCCCCTTCCTTCCCAACAGCTTAGATCAATCAGTTAGCTGTCAGGTAATCCCTTCTCAAATCTCCACTCAAATTCCCATTCTCAATGATGATAACCTTGTTATTTCCATTCCCATTCAGAAGGAAAGCATTCCTGAAGGCATTCCTCACTATGATATTTTCATGAGTGCCTTTATTTCTCAAATGGAACCCAAGAAAATCCATGACTCTTTAAGATATAGACTGGATAGAAGCAATAAAAGAAGAACTAGAACAGTTTGAAATAAATAAAGTATGGAAACTTGTTCCCAAACCAAGAAATCAAATTGTCATAGATACCAGATGGGTTAGAAATAAAATGAGTGAAGATGGTACTGTAGTTAGAAACAAAGCCAGACTTGTAGCTCAGGGATATAAATAAGAAGAAGGAATAGACTATGATGAAACTTTTGCTCCTGTAGCAAGACTTGAAGCCATAAGACTATTTTTAGCCTTTGCATCTTTAAAAAAAATGAAAGTATTCCAAATGGATGTCAAGAGTGCATTCTTAAATGGAGTACTAAATGAAAAAGTGTTTGTTGCTCAACCTCCTGGATTTGAACATCCTAAATTCCCAGATCATGTATACAAGTTGGACAAAGCCTTGTATGGTCTCAAACAAGCCCCTAGAGCTTGGTATGACACTCTGTCTAACTTCCTTCTTGATAAAGGATTTACCAAAGGTCATATTGACAAAACACTGTTCATTAAAAAATATGGAGATGACACACTACTCATTCAGGTCTATGTTGATGATATAATATTTGGATCATCAAATGAGGACCTTTGCAAAGAATTTGGAGATCTAATGCAAAACAGTTTGAAATGAGTATGACTGGAGAACTTACCTACTTCCTGGGTCTCCAAGTCAAACAAATGAAGGACGGAATCTTCAATAACCAAGCCAAGTACACAAGAGACATGCTCAAGAAGTTTGATAAGCAGAATGCCTCAACAGCTAAGACACCTCTGTCTACTACAACCAACTTCATGCTGACACTGATGGTCAAAATGTTGATCAAACACTGTACAGAAGCTATATAGGATCCCTCCTATGTTACTGCATCAAGAACAGACATCATGTTCATTGTATGTCTATGTGCAAGGTTTCAAGCCAATCCTTAAGAATCTCACCTTGTTGCTGATAAAAGAATTTTGAGATATCTCAAGGGAACTCCTGACTATGGCTTGTGGTATCCTAATGAATCACCATTCTCACTAATTGGTTTTACTGACTCAGATTATGCGGGATGCAATTTGGACAGAAAGTCAACAAGTGGTGGATGTCAATTCATTGGATCTAGAATTGTGTCTTGGTCAGCAAAAAACAAACATCAATTGCAACGTCAACAGCTGAGGCTGAATATGTTGCAGCTGGTCTCTGCTGCTCCCAAATATTGTACTTAAAAAGTCAACTTCAAACTTTGGTATGAATGTCACAAATATTCCTATATTTTGTGATAATTCCAGTACAATTTCTATGACTGATGTTGGTCCCAGAAGGGCAACAAGGGTATGAAAATGCTAGGGGGGGGGTGAATAGTGTTTTAAAATTCTTTTCAAACCTTTTGCAAAACAATGGGTAATGCGCACAGGTCTTATTTTGGCTAAGTATAGCGCGCAACAGTGTGAAATGCACAGCGAAAACTTAAAGCAATCACTTATGCGCAGGGAGTATGCGCAGAAGTATAAATACGCACGCACTAAGTTTAGCTTAAAGATTGGCACAAAAAGAACTAAGGCAAAAAGCACATAACATAATTCGAACGATGCAAGACAATCTACAAAGATCAAACAAAAAAATATATAAGTAAAGCTTAAATGTAGAATGAGAAGCATAATAAATAGACAAGCTATTTGGAGAGGTTCGATCGGGAAAAGATCTACGTCCTCTACCAAGATGGTTAGTCTTGGATTTCTAATGGAGATCTTATTATATGAGAGAGTTTACAAGATACAACGATTTAGAACAAACTAACTCAAAGATCTATAATCTATGAAAGAACAAATCCTAGACAATAACCAGTGTATCTCTAGAACTATGATCGATAAGATCAAAACTTCATGAGGTGTGGTTTGTGACAGAATTTTGGGCTCTATAAATCTATAAGATGGAGAGCACAAGAAATTCTGTTGTTACAAAGGCTGTATAGGATCTGGGCTTGGATGAGTTATGAAGGTATGAAGGATGATCTTGAGAATTCTGGAAATATGTAAGCAGTCTTCAAATCTTCAAATATTTCTCTTGAAAGCGAAAGCACAAGCAGCTTGGAAAATGAGGAAGAGCTGGCTATTTATAGTGGAGTTCCAAGAACTAACCGTTGGGGAGCTTCAGCAAGGACGATGTGCTGTCACAATGTGATTGGTGTGCATGGTCCTTTATAACCGTTGGAGACAGAGCAGTGGATAAGCTTCAAACTTCTTCTATAGAAGGGTGACAGCTGTCTCCAATTTGAAATTCAAATCTGAGGCGCGTCTCCATCTTTATGAAATGCTGAGTATGAATGTTTTGTCGTTAGTCCACATCAGCACTTTGTCTCTTTCCAAAAAGCGTAGCTTGTCATGACGCTTTCCAAGCTTCATAAGGTAAGGTGAGGAAATGAGAGAATAAACAAGGCAAGTCTGCGTGCGCATGAGACTCATGCGCATGGAGTGCGCAGGTGATGCGCTGCGCATGGGAGGCATGCGCATCAAACTTGGCCTTTTGCACTTTTGACCTTGAATCCAAAGCTTCAGCCCTAAACACTAAGCCTAGTCTATAAAGAGGACTTAGCTAAAAACTAAAGTTATAAAACTTCTTACATAGGGTCCTAAAGTCCTTAAAATAACTTAGGTGATGGTATCAATCAATTCTAACATAAGTAGGAGGGTAAGTGATAAGCATACCCAACAATCTCCCCCTAAATGATTGATGCCATTACCTACTATAACAAAGGCAATACAAGGCACTTGATAAAAACATGTCCATAAGAATGTAAATGGCAAATCATGTCTCAAGTCCAATCACACACTAGCCAGTGTTATAGATTTCTAGTCTATCCAAAAGAATAACTTACAATATGGGAAAGACAGAAATATCATTCAGAGCATACAAAATGTTATGAGTTTAAGTTTAAGTATGCGTTTAACTGAATGTTTAAACATCATGCAATGAAATATGAGCAGATATGAATAGGCGCATGAAGTTCATAATGTATGCAATGTTCCACAAACAAAGAGTTTGAATTGAACAAGGTTTTATGAAAACTCAATGATGCATTCTTCTCATTAAAACTTGAAAGATAAGAGTTACAGATACAAGTTTTACATCGAAGAAAAATCAAAAGCAAAAAACAAATGCGCATAAAAAACTTACACTTATGCACAGCAAAAGAAAAGATTACAAAATCTAATCTATGGGACTACGTGCAGTGCTTCGCGCATCTCATTCTGTAGGCTTGTAAACTTGTTCATCAACTCAATCTTCAGTTGCTGAAACTTGACATTATATTCCACAGCCTGGTTGACATAGGTCTTCATCCCATCGCGCATTAGCTGGTTATCTTGCTGAATGTCTTCAGAAACCCTGTTAAAACTATTCTCAAACACATCTATTTGATTCGAAAAAGATTACGAGATGAAGCAATTGATTCCTGAATCTCTTTTTGCGCATCTTCTAAAGTTTTGGTCAACTCCACCTGAACCATGTTTTGACTGGCTTGCATATCTAGCATAGCCTGGTTCATTCTTCCATTGAAATTATCACTAAACTGAACTAAGCAGTCATTCATATGAGATTTGAGCGCGTCAACAGAGGTGGAGGAGCTGGAGGCACTTGGCGCAAAGTTATCAATAGAATTTATAACTTTGGCAGTCTCCAATTTGTATGATCTCTATGATGGTTTCAGATAAGGAAATAAACTTCATTCAACCCATCCACAGAGGGGATCTTAGTAAGCGCGCAGTTGAGATGATACCAAAATCATGTTGGATGTCTTGGCGCAGTTCTTCAAAGTTTTGAGAGGGCGCGCAGCACCAGAACCAGATGCATGCGCAGCTGCAGAACTGAAAGGAGGAGGCATAGCTTCAGAACTGGTTGCCTTTGTTGTATAACTCTCCCCCTTAATGGAACAATCAATAGCCTGAAGGAAACTGGCTTGCGCATCTAGCCGTGCAGACTGCGCACCCAGTTGCTCTTGAATCTGGCTTGCGCAGTGACCACTTGAAAGTGCTGGTTTGCGCGGCAAATTGATTAGCCTGGATAGTCTGGAGCATGGCCATGATTTGGCGCATGTCCGTTGAAGAACTTGAGGGATCGAGAGGAGAGAAGTTGCTGGAGGGACAATGGGGATAACTTGAGGAGAAGATTGAGAAGCCCCAGTAGTCCGTGCAGGAATAGCAGCAGCAGGAGTTGTAGCCTGTTGCGCGCAGGAATAGGAGAATGATGGATAGCATAGTCTTCCGAACTGGAATCTTCGTCTGTAGATTCAGTTAACACATCTTCATAAACTGTAGGATCAGGCGCATGATGAGCAAAACCTTTACCATCAATGAAGACTATTCACATCAAGTTCAGGTCCTCCACATCAAGTTCCCAACCGGGAATAAAGTAATTAATATTATGCGCAAAACAAAGTTTAAGAATTAGGTCTGGACATGCGCATGGGAGGGAAGCGCATGCGCATTAGCGATATGCGCAGTGCATGAACTAGGCTCCATACTTAACCAAGATATGAAATATAAAGGGTAAAAATGTCCAAAAATACAAAATTTAAACTACACGCCTAAAATTGGCGCGAAAAGCAGAAACATAACCAAAAATCATGGTGTAATGCCTCACCCAATTTTATTTTCATATTTTGCATATTATATTATTTAAATCTATTATGTGATTTATGTGCATTTTATGTGTTAGATAATAACTTCTTAAACTTATATATATTATTTGTGTATATGTGTTGATGATATTGCTAGTCATAATACTTGTTTTTGGGGATTTAATGAGTTAGTAACATGGGGGCTTATGTGGTATTGAGGAGAATTGTCCTTTAGTGGTATTAGAAGAATTAGAGGTGGTTAGTAGGAAAATTTGGAAATGAAGATAAAGATCTTGTTTGGGGATCTTTACCCCATTTCTTCATATCTCTCAGTAAACACCAAAAGGGATACTCCCTCTTGTTCATAAACCCAGTTGAAGAAGGTAAGAAAACTCTTGTATAAATTCCCCTAAATTCATTACTACTATGTTTCAAATTCTAAATATATATAAATGTTCAGGGCATTGAATAGAGTATTTCTACCGATTCAATTTCCATTTTCTTGATATTTCTCCGAGTAGGTAAGTTACTAAATTCCCCTAATTTAATGTTATAAGGAGTATTCTTGAGTTTCTATGATGTTATATATGAGTAATATAGGACTTGATTTGGTTTTTATGAAGTTATATGAAATGGGAGCATTTTTAGGTTTTGGCCCTTGATTTCCAAGTTCTGAGTTGATGGGTGTTATGGGGGGTGTTCTTGTGTGTAAATTTTGTTGTTAGAAGCCAGGTATCAGCTAGATAAGTTTGGGAAAAGAACTTAGATTGCTGGGTTTGTGTAATGGTATAACTTGAAATTAGGCAAGAACAACCAAGAACTGCAATCTGGAAAACTGAATTTCGGGATGGAGGCGCGCGCACACCCCATAAAAGGAAGCGCACTCACCCATCATCTGAATTTTAAAATTATTTGGAGTTAGGTGGAGGCGTGCGCTCCCTCCTGGGAGAGAGCGCGCGCAACCCTCAAAAAGTAAGAATTCCAATAGCTTCAGTAGTTGGAAGCGCGCGCACCCTTGAAATAGAGGCGTGCACACCCTTGGTTGAAATTGTCTAGACCTCACCTCTGAGTTAGGGAGGGGCGCGCACCCGTGGAGGGGAGGCGTGCGCACCCTTCCCCTGTTTCAGCCTTATTTGATCCTTTTTATCTCTAAATGTTGGTAATTGATAGGGAGTACCTTGTATGAGTTATGAAAGCTTATATTGATAAGTAAATGATTGTTTACACTCTTCATGATTACTAGAAGGTGAATTGGTATAATACATACTAAATGTGTTACAAGTGAATTTGAGCATTTCATACAATTATGCCTAAGTGATGTTCACGGTTATGATCTAGTCCCTTACTTTGGGCCTAGTACTAGTTTCATAATGTCAAGTAAATATTACTTGTGTACTTGGTTGTGAGTCCAGCTGGTTTATTGTGTTTCGGGGGTGTATAGGTTCGCGTTTATTATGGGAGCTGGGGCTACGTAATAACCGTGAATCTATGCATCTGTGACCGACTGCTCCTACTATTGATCACAGTAGGGGTCTAGCTTTATCAATGATTGGAGCAATAAGCACAATGATTGAATATCTCTTTTGTTCTTGGTTCTTGGGTTGAGATACTGGGTAACGGGTCTCCTTTGATAAAGTGAAGCGGCCTTCAACTTGAAGATCGACATCAACGTTATGAATGTGTAGGGAGTAATAAGGAGAAAGAATATCCTTTGTAATGTGCGTATCTTTATGTGTTGTGTTATGAGTAGGAGAGTAGCTACTCATGTGATGTGCTACTTGATATATTGTTTGTTAATGACTGCTTCCATGCTTCATTTTTATATGTATGTATATCATGCTATGATAGTAGTAACTTACTGAGATTTTATCTCACCCCGTTATTGTTTCTTTGTTTTCCTTAGATTCTCAGAAGGCTAACGATAGCTCGAGGTGAGGATCGTAGTAATCAGCTTGTGAGAAGGGAGATTCTTTTTGGGGTAGGTTATTATCCTTTTATTTTGTGAGGACATTGGTTAGACTGAGTATGTTAAACTCAGAATTTTTGGGGTACCGTTATATATATGTAATTAAAGTTGTCTCCTTTTGTTTACCAGCTTGTAGGCCGAGTATAGAAGTGTAGAAGTTAGTTTTTTGTTATGTAAAGTGGTTCGAGGTGGTCAAGTGTTGAACCATCCTTAGTAGTGTAACTCCTAATCCGTTAAAGGAGTGTAGTTGTATATTTTTACCCGTCTTTAAGTAGTATTGACGTGTCGAATTCTATGGTTCATATCAAATCTAAGAATTCGGGGCGCTACACATGGTAAGGCATATCATAAGACTATTCACTAAGAACATGAAAAACATGTGTTGAATACACGAAGAACATAAAATGTCAAAGTGCTCAAAATGCATAAAAAGCATATCAAAATGTTCGAAATGAAAAATCTCAAACAAACAAGTAAACCACAATAACAATAACAAGAACATACAACCAAGATCTGAGAAAACTAGAGAGAATTTGAAAAGCCAAAAACTCAAAAATCCACAGAAATCATATCAAATGATCATTGATCGTAAATTTTTTTTACATAAATGAAAAGCTATGAGTAAATCAAACACACAACAACAGCATCAAATAATTTGAAAAACGAGCAACAGATCATAGAGAAAACAGAAAGGGGAAACTCAGACCTCAACTTCAGAAATGGTGGAATGAAAAAACTGAGTTTAAGATCTTACCATTTGAGGATCCTCAGATTTCTTGGATGATGTGGATGCCTTGGGAGCCATCAGATATTATATAGAGGAGGATTGTGCGAAAAAAGAGTGTGAATGATGAGTGCAGAGAGAAAGAAAGTCAGAGTGTAGAGAGAAAAAGGAGCCGGTTGATTGTATAAGAAAAATTGAAGGAGTGAAGTGAGAAAGAAGACGGCGGTTCAGAGGGATATAGCGAAAAGGGTATGGTGATGTCACAGTGCGGTGACACAAGAGATGGTGTATCAGGCGAGTGAAGTACACACGCGCAGTGAGGCGCACGCGTAAGTGACGTGGACCAATGAGGAGCGCGTGTGAAAAGCCCTAGCCGCGCGCGTGTGTCAGGCATTAATGGTCATGAGAGACTCTTCCATTTTCATCATAAGTATCACACACTAAGCATTAAAGGCACACTCACTCAATGCACTTTGCATTAAATGAGGTGGGACGTGCGTAGGGGTAGAAAAGTAATTTCCCAAGAAAATTCAAAAAATGACGAGGGAAAAATAATAATTGGACAAGTACCCTTGCGAATTATGCTGACTCAGCAAGTCAAGGACCTAGGTAAAACTATTGAAAGAGAACTTACCTTAGGTCCACGTTTCATGCACATGATGCTTATGCAGCGCAGCTCTATAATGCGCAGTGCTTATATAAAAAAAACATAATTGTTTTTTACCTTATGTGCGTTGCTGTGTGCGCTTGATGTGCGCAGGCGCATGATGTATGTCTAACTTATAATTTTATCAAGAAAAACACAAATCATTAGTATTGACAAAACATATGGACAAGATTTAGCTGAGTTCAAGCATACCCATTTCACCTCTCAAAAAGATGAACCTTTTAGCATCTAGTGCTTTTGTAAGAATATCAGCGATTTGATAGTCGGTTCCCACGTGTTCCAAATGTATGTTGCGCCTTTTTCACGTGTGGTTTGAGGAAGTGATACTTTATGTCAATGTGCTTGTCTTTGAATGCATGAAAAGATTTTCAGAAACATCAATTGTTGATGTATTGTCGCAGTAGATGGGACAATTTTCTTCTTTGATGTCATAATCCACCAATTGCTGCTTCATCACACAGAATCTGACAGCAACAGCTTCCAGCACGATATATTTTGCTTCAGTGGTTGAGACAGAAACTAGAGCTTGCTTCTTACTAGCCCATGACACTAGTCGATATCCAAGGAAATGACAAGTGCCGCTTGTGCTCTTCCTGTCAATTGCGCATGCTGCGTAGTCCGCATCTAAATAACCTACAAGTTTAAAGTTCGATCTTTGGTGTACCAAAGTCCAAGGTTAACAGTGCCAGAGAGATATCGTATAATACGTTTCACAGCAATTAAGTGCGATTCTCTAGGGTCAGATTGATAACGAGCGCAGATACAAACACTAAACATTATATCGATCCTACTAGCAGTAAGATAAAGGAGTGAGCCAATCATACCTCGATAGAGAGTTTGATCAACCTTTTTACCTTTTAAATGTTTGTCGAGTTTGTTGCCGGTAGCCATTGGTGTGTATTATGCTTTAGCATGTTCGAGTCAAACTTTTTGTGAGATCCTTTGTGTACTTGGCTTGGTTGATAAATATGCCTTCATTCAATTGCTTGATTTGAAGCCCTACGAAGAATGTTAGTTCTCCCATCATGCTCATCTCAAACTTGCTCTTCATTAGTTTCTCAAAGCGCCTACACAACAATTCATTAGTAGAACCAAAAATAATATCATCTACATAAATTTGAACAAGTAATTTATGATCATTATGTTTTGGCAATGAAGAAGAGTAGTATCGATTTTACCGCGCATGAAGCCTTTCTCATGAGAAACTTGGATAGTGTATCATACCATGCTCTTGGTGCTTGCTTATCCCATACAAAGCTTTTTGGAGTTTGTAGACATGATTTGGAAATTAAGAATCTTCAAACCCAGGTGGTTGAGCTACGTAGACTTGTTCTTGGAGTTCACCATTCAGAAACGCGCTCTTGACGTCCATTTGATATAACTTGAAGTTTTTGTGAGCAGCGTAAGCTAGGAAGATCCTTATAGCTTCAAGTCTTGCTACGGGCGCAAAAGTTTCATCGTAGTCGATTCCTTTTTCTTGCCTATAGCCTTGCGCAACCAATCTTGCTTTTTTTCTCGTGATGGTTCCATTCTCATCCATCTTGTTTCTGAACACCATTTCGTACCAATCACTCCTTGATCATTTGGTCTTGAACTAGAACTAGTCTAAACCTTACATCGTTCAACTTATTGAGTTCTTCTTGCATTGCAACAACCCAACTTGGATCTTGGAGCGCTTCATCAGCCTTCTTTTGGTTCAATTTGAGAGATAAATGCGGTATATACATCAAGTTTGTAGCTCTCTTGTACGAACACCACATGAAGATCACCATGATACTAGTGATTGGGTGATCTCTAACTTCACGAATTTCTAGAGGTAAGTTAGGTTGAGTCATAGTGACTTGAAGGTCTTCATTGGTACATTTTCACCAGCTTCAAAATCATTAAAGTTAGGGGTTTGAACTGGATCAGAATTGGAAGATGGATTGACACCAGATGCAGCAGTAGATTGATACGCATTAGAAGAATCTCCAGGCGCATTGTTAGTGCAGTTGATGTTGGTAGTGGTGCCCTAGGCACGTTTAATAAACGTTGTAATTGTTTATCATTTATTTCATATTAATAAAGAGATGTTTTGATTATTATTGTTGTTCATGTTTACTTATATATAATCTCCGTCCCTAGTACTTGTTAAGCACTAGTATAAAGGCTAAATGATCATGGGATGATTATGTTAGATTTATGGGTACTTGTTTGGAACAAGGTACTGGACATGACCCGCTCTATGAGATTTATGTCATGGTCTATGTCGTACGTATATCTCATATTAGTTATGTCATTTGAATCCTTAGACATGAAGTTATTATAGTCTTTCACTTGATGAACATTATGTTTGACATATTCAAACGCTACCTTTAACCGGGTGGTTATAAAGGGTATGATTGGTATAATCGGATTCACGTAGGGAAGAATAATAAGCTAAATGGATTTGTCCCTCCACGGAGAGTGTCAAGCTTGGGCCCCTCGAAGGAATGATGTTGATGAAATGTTGTCGGCGCTACTCAATGGATTGATTGGATCAATAGCATTTGAATTATCAACATATTCGGAATCGAGGAGAAGAAGTATGAACAAACAGTTGACTGTTTGACCATGACTTGTGTTCAGTGACATCATGGACAAAGGGATTATGACATATTCTAAAGGAATGCGAACTTGTATCTAGTTATACTATTTGGGTAGGTATGACGGTTTGCTAGAACCTAATCATATCTTATGGTTTCATGCTTGAACCCATTGCCAACTTAGTATAATCCTAGAGGTCACACAATAGAACGAATCTTTAAAAGGACTATATTGGAATTTTGGAAATTCTGGACATTCTGGGGAAGTGGGCGACCGCACAGTATGGACTGGGCAGCCGCACACTTAGCTCAGTTTTGTACCATTTTGATTCAGATAGATGTGCGAACCGCACAGTGTATTCTGGGCGGCCGCACAGTACTGTCGTGCTGGCTGCACTTTCCTAATTCGAGATTGGAATGTCTTTTGACACAAGGTTCCTATTGGAGAATAGGTCTTTGCTTGTGTATAAAGGATGATTTCGGCCA